>NJDC01004534.1:0-36342 GCA_002245475.1 Calephelis virginiensis
TTCCGTTTAAGGGTACAAAATACTCTTATAAATAAAACAATGCAAATAAATATATTTTAAAAATTCTTTTCTGAGCAGGTTAATAGCAAAAAACTAACAAAACACAATTCTAAATATTCGTCAAAGTTGTATTTACCTATGAAATGTGTATTTATTAGGATTGTAACTTTTTGTAACATTACAAGCGCTTACTGAGCACGACATCGTAATTGGCTTTATATTTTCTTCTATTTAAATAGTAAGATTATGAAATTAATTCACAAAATTCACAGCGACGCACTATGACAGGAATACTATGAACTCTTACTCGCGTAAATATTGGCACATAGGTACCTGACTCTCTCTCTCTCTGTGTTCCTCTAAGGCAATTTGTACCTGATAACGACTTCTCTCTCCCACGCTTTGTTGATCTTGTACATTCTATATCTATGTTCAAGATTGTGACGTATTATAAAAGATAACGGAGAAACATAAAATGTAAGCTTCAAGGAATTACAACCAATTATAACTAAAGACGTATTGAAGGACTCAAATAACCTATGAACGTAGTGAAGGATATGACTATTAAAAAAAGGGGAAGACAATATAATATTATGAAACTGAAGAAATGAATAAAAAATAAATAATAAGAAAAAGCAAAAAAAAAAACGCAAGAGTTTTGGCGCCATCGTGAATGAAGATGGTCGTAATTTTTTCACAATTATTGAATTTAGTGTAAATCATGAGTAAAATTAACTAATTTTACTGATAAATTTTAATTTCAAATTAACTAATTTAGGTGTTAATTTATTTAATTTTGTTCAATGAAAGTGCACAAATGAAATAATCACGAAGAAATTAGTGTATCGTGAATTTCCTCGCTGCCGCCAAATCTCCCAAAGTGAGCTTGTGTAAAATGACCACCGCTTTACTGAAGATCCTGACGTGACTTTGTAAATAGTGACTAATGACTGTATAAGAATAATTAATACGGAAGACATGTGACTAATGACTTTATAAGAATTAATTAATACTGAAGACTTGCCATCATGGCCTAAGAAGCCGGCCCCAGAAAGGGGCAAATTAACTTAAAATAAAAATAAAAAAAATGTTTATGAACATTTGACATATGATTTTTCAAGTCTCAAAACTCTTAACTCAAATGAGAACGGAGTTTTGGCGCCATCGTGAATGAAGATGGTCGTATTTTTTTCACAACTATTGAATTTAGTGTAAAATATGAGTAAAATTGGTTAATTTAGGTGGGAATTAGGTTGATTTTGTTCAGTGAAAGTGCGCTAATGAAATAATCATGAAGAAATTAGTGTATCGTGAATTTCCTCGCTGCCGCCAAATCTCATAAACGAGCTTGTGTAACGAAACCACCGCTTTACTCAAGACCCATACAAGACTGTGTAAATAGTTACTAATGACTGAAATAAAGAATTAATACGGAAGACATAGATTGAAAATATATGACAAGAAAAAGATTTATTCAAAGAGAATATAATCACTACGTTTATTAATATGGAAGACGTGGCTGTATGGACACAGATCCTTTGCCTTTCCCCGATTGGGATAAAATTAAAAAAAAACGGTTGGCGGGAACGGTTGGAAGGGGAAGGCGCGCTTTTCGAGGGTTCCCTCCAATCTTTAAGCTAAAAATGTGTAATATAATGTAAAAATGTATAATTTAAATTTGAAAACAAATTAAAGTGTAAATATTACTTAGTTGTGTGTAAATGTGATTTAGTAAATAAACTATACTAGTGAAAGACTATTGTAGAGTTTTATCACGACAGAAGAGGCAGAGGCCTGAACAAGAAAGAAATTTGAAGACGAAACTAGAAAAAGACATGAAATATTAAGATATGGGTTTATTACATAATATAAGACTAGTATAAAATATAGAGGTAAAAAAAAGAATATTAAAAATACTTTTTGCACTGTCGTAGAAGTTTTGGCGCCAACATGAAAGAAGATGATTTTGGTGTTCAGAATTTTAGTTTTATAATTTGTGTGAAAATAATCGTAATTCAAGGATGTGACGTACTATAAAACAAATTAACGGAGAAACATAATATGCAAACTTCAAGAAATTAAAACTAAAGACGTATTGAAGGACTCAAATAAGCTTTGTCTTAGTGAAGGAAATGACTTAAAAAGGAGGAGACAATATGTTAAGAAACTGAAGAAATGAATTTAAAATTTTAATATGAAAAAGAATTTATTATTACGGAAGACGTGGCAGCATGGCCTAAAGGTCTTAGCCGGCCCCAGAAAGGGGCAAATTAACTTAAAAAAAAATTAAAAAAAACATCAAATGAGAAGTGATAAAAACTAAAATTAAAATCTGCAATTTTCTAAACTTAAAGAAAAGAATTTAAATTAGTATATCAAAACAGAAAAGGAAAATACACTTGCAATGAATTCAATCTTACGAAGAAGCTTACAACCTATATATCAAAACACTTTCAAGTTCTCCTATCGGCTTTTAGCTGATTCTGGGATAACCGAGAAAATTGATAGTATTGTGAAAAGTAATAAAGTCGTTGTATTTATGAAAGGAGTGCCAGATGCGCCAAGATGCGGGTTTAGTAACGCTGTTGTACAAATTATGAGAATGCACGCAGTTCCCTATGAAAGTCATGATGTCTTAGCTGATGAAAATCTTAGGCAAGGTAAGTGAGCTTAATAAGTCTATCAGACGTAAATATTTATTTATATATATTGTTGAAGAGAAGCCGAATTACAAGGTAACTTACGTGATGGTGAATGATCACCGTTGTCCACTTACTGCTGCACACCCCTTCGTCTAACATTTTGTTGCTGAGCCAGCTATTCACAAGGGCTCTTTGTTTCCGGCTATTGTTTTGTTGGGCTACTTACATGCCTTTGTTGCACAGTCTTAGAAGCAATGGGTTCTGCAAATGTATAGTATGATGCAAATGTTGTAATCACATTACAGATGTTTCCACACACTTACCAAAATGATACAGGTAAAATTTGAACCTCTATTGCAGTTTCTCTGTGTTTAAACAGTACAGGATGTTAGGAGAAATTTAGTTTTGAATGATTGAATTTCAGGAATTAAGGATTACTCAAACTGGCCTACAATTCCACAAGTATTTATCAATGGAGAATTTGTTGGAGGTTGCGACATAATGCTTCAAATGCATCAGTCTGGTGAATTAGTTGAAGAACTAAAAAAAGTTGGTATTACAAGTGCGCTATTGACTGCTGAAGAATCAAAAAAAGAAGAGAACAAGTAAGGAAGTTATACTATTTTGGCACATTGTAAACATTGCTAATGTAAACTATTTTGTCCAATATGTATCTTGCAGTTTAAGTTGTTAGTTTAAACACTTCTAATGTAAATTATTTTGTCCAATGTGTATCTTGCAGTTTAAGTTATTAGTTTACACACTGCCAATGTAAACTATTTTGTCCAATGTGTATTTTGCAGTTTAAGTTATTAGTTATGTTCAGTAGTCACAGTTGGAACTAAACTGCTATTTTGTGAAATGTTATGCCGCTGTCAGTTTTTGAAGCACTTGGTGATATATTACTACAATATCTAACTAATCAAGTATACTTTTAAGTCAAATTTTTATATTTGTTACAATTATTGCAATTACAATTTTGACTATTTATAGAAGATTTCAATATTTTCTCATGTGTTTTTCTGAAGTAGTGTAAACAAATTCGATACCTGAGCAAGTTTACAATGTGCCTATTTACATAATTGTTTACCTTTATGTATGTATAATATAGAATAGGACAATGGACAATGCTATTATAATTTTATTGAAAGGTTTCACGGAGCAGCATATAGTAAATTTTAGGAGTACAAAAAATAAGGCCACTTTCAACTCATTGTGTAACTCTGTTTTGCAATTGTAAATTCAAATATTTGACACAGTAACTACAGCTACAATTAAACTCAATTAATTGTTTTACATTATCCAAATAGAACATTGAACTTAGTGAACGAAATGATAAAGAAACATCCTTTTTGTGTGTGTTAAATAAATAATACTGGGTATTCCTATTTTGCAATAGTTAAGTACACAAGATTATCATATTTGTGAGATATCATTATCTAAAAAATTGAATAGTTGTCCTTTCAAATAAAGAATCATCCATAAGTTACATTGAGTTAAACAGTGATTGGTTTGATAGAGTAGTTTATGTTTTTCATTAGACCAATAGTTTTTAGTTTAATATAAAAATATTGCTTTATTTGTGACTGTCACAACTCTTTGTCTTACTATTATTATATCATATGTTATTACTTTGTTAAAAAGTATTGACTATAGATTAACAGTGCAACAGTTTAAGCTATTATTTGTAAAATTAGGAATTTTATTTATGAACATCTCATATGTGTTGAAGTTTGTTATTGTTGGCTATTAAAACAATGAAATTATGCTTTTATATTATTTTCACCATGGTTACAAGTTTTTTATACAATTGGAGAACAAGAAAATTGAACTCTTGATAGAAAAAAATACACAGGATGGTAAAAGATGCATAGACAACATGAGACAGAGATGTGTGGCTTCTTGTGTCAATTTATTGACGACTGACCAGCAAATACAATACAGCAAACACAGATGATATGCCAGCAGGATTACATGAAGCTCTTGCAAGCTGTTCCACATAATCATAATCATAGTTAGGGACAAAGAATCTGACCCTTGCCTTTTGCAAGCTGCTTGGCAGGACAGCAGTTGGTATAGACCAACTACTAACTTCCTGAAGGAGAGCACTTGTACTTAGATTAGTGCATAAATTTTTTTTTATGATATTGGAAGGCAAAAAAGAAGACTGATTTCCTGATGGTAATAAATTCACGCCGCCTAGAGACAACAAAGGTGGTAATGGTGCGCTGCCAACCTGAAGCCAGGACATTAGACCTTGAGCAAAAGTAAGTTTCCGGCTACCTTATCTCCGAACCCGAACACGTCAACGGCAAGCACTGACGTTATGGCGACAGGAATAGTTAAAGCGGTGGTACCAATTTGGTCGAGTTGCTGCGAAACTCTACCACCTGGTCAGTTGCTACTGTGTTAGTGATGAGAAAGCCATTGCTTGCCTTTTGCGAGCTGCTTGGGAGGAAGGCAGATGGTCTATTCTGCAAAGGAGCCCGGACCAACATGGGGAAAAAGTGACGTAATTTTGACAAAAAACTATGAATTGACAACTCCTCAGCATCAACTTAATCTTGATTTGAGTTCCTTTTTAGAACACTGGCTATGATCACCCATAAACGTGTATGTTACCCCAGCAAAAAAGTAGTACCTAGGATGATATGAGTGCGAAATATAATTAGTGCTCAATCTGCTTTAAATGTGTGCCGAATAAAAAACTGTGCATGTTGTCGTTTTGGATATAAATGAAAAAAAAAACGATTCCTGCTGGGGTAATATTGTTCCAGCAGGAAAATTCTAAATAAATTATCAGCGACGTAAAAAAAAGGTGAACACTTACAGCAGATTGAGCACTAATTATATGTCCCACCAATATCATTCTAAGTGTTACTTTCTTGCTGGGGTAACTTACACTATAAACTGCATGCTAAGTTACATAGATTCTTCAGTAAAAGAAAAAGACAGTAAAATTTAACTCATTTTACTATTAGTATGAACTTCATTAGTATCCTTAAAAACCAGGCAGAGTTACACAACATGTAACACAGCTATGTGTCGTTCATTATCCATACAAAATTTTTAATGTCCTTAGGCCATAAATTAAACTTAAATCATTACATTTTTAATTCATTCAAATCTGCAAATTAAGTGGATATATATTATTTATTTCCTATTAAAGTCATATTACTTTCATTGAAAAAATTTGGGGTTAAGTTTTTTAAACTTTTTAGGTATTTTTTTGTTCTAATGGTGAAACCATTAGAACAACTGTGCCTACAGTGAAAAACTTTAGGCCAAACAAACCAATCTCACTTGAGAGGTCTTTTGTAAAATGCTAAATTGTGATCTTAGTCCAGATATATAAAAGGTCCTCTTTAGTTTGATAAAATCAACTCAATAGTTCCTAAGCTTGCTTTAACAACCTTAGAGCAGCACTATGGGGTATTTTATTTCGAATAATAGCAATAAAATTACAATATTTTATTTAAGAGCTCTTTATTAATTTAGCTGTACATTCGAGTTAGTATAACTTTTTGGGCACATAATTCATTCTTAATCTACATACCACCTCTTCCTCTTGTAAGATTTGATTAACAGCACAGTCATTATTAAAAGACAAAAATATGGCAGATCATTTATTCAGAGTAGTCATACAAAATACTCTCACAAACGATTATAATATAAAAATGGCATTTAATGATTAATAAATAGATGCAGGCAAGGTATGGCAATTATCCCATAAAAATAAAATTCATGTTTCACTTCCCTGCAATGAAATATGTGATTTATGATCTTTGCACACTGCACTGACACAACACTAAGGATCATAGTCTTTATTTTAAATTTAGTTTCACAGTTGTAATTTATTTGCTAATAAAGATACTGTATTGAGTTACAGTTACTCTCAAACCAATATCAAGTTATAATTGAGGTTTGAGAGTTGTCAATTCATACTTTTCTATCAAAGTGACAATGCTTGTCGCTCACATATCCATTTGTGTTGGTGCTGCTCAGGAGAACAGCTTTCAATCTCACAAAATTATGCAGGTGTTGTGAATACGAATTGCCTAACGAGGTTGATACATAAGTCAGTTATGTCAATGCTGCATGTAAAAATCTAATGTTAAACAGACCTACAATGAAAATAATTTACTAATGGCAGTAATTAAAAAAGAACATGTATAAATAGTTTACTTAAAAATAAAAAATATAACAAAAACATTCTCACAATGAATGAGTCTTAATTTGGTGTCAGACATTAGTCAAGCCTAATATTAGCACCATATTTAAACCTATAAATAAATGTTTTGTGACTTCTTTGATAATTTCATATAAAAGATAAAAATACCTAAATCTAATATATAAATAGTAACATACAATGTATCTGTTTGAGCCAAATGTTTATGTGTGGTACAAAAGATATGACATTTTTGGTTTAGACATTGCACTTTTTATTTAGAAGGGTAGTCACAAAAATTGTTTGCATTAAATTGACCTGATATAGGGCGAATAAGTTTGGTCAATGTAAAGGAAATAACTTTTGTGGAGTTTATTGCCGCTTCGTCGGCCGTTGGTCACACACATCAACTGCATTTCCGGACAAGTTCTACTCATGTTGAGGTTCCATTCCATTCAAGTAACTTTGAAGTCTTCCACGATTGGTGACGAATTAACCTAAAGGAAAAACATGTTTAAATCGGTTTTAAAATTGGAAGCTTTTAAAGTACAGTTCTTACAACTTACAATGGGAAGCGGGTTTTATAAACATTTTAATGCTTACAATATAAATTTTGCTCTCACGTACACACATATTATACAATTACACATTTACCATAAATAAAGCCTGCCTTTGTGAATTGCAAGAACTGTAATAAGATCTAAGTTAGGGGGATTAGTAGCCCAGACAAGTAGTCCATTAATTACGTATAGACTTTTTTAGTCATTTCCGAAAGTCTAGCGTTCTGGTGTTGGACTTGATTTCATGAGGTCCTGGATTCAATAAAAAAAAATCAATATTTAACATTTTTTTAATAACAATGTTGCCTGGGATTGGATTAGTGCCTGGTTAGCGAAATGTTTGCCACCTATCACATTGTGGGGCTAAATAATACATTCTAGACTAAATAAAGATATGGCAGTACCTCTATTTTTTATCGAAATAACTTTCCCTGTAGTGACATGTGATATTAAGCGCAATTCCTACATCATTCCTAAATCGCAGGAGATTTTGCAATAGGTGTGTGATGCATATGATTTTTATTTTATTTTATATCTATAATAATAAAGAAAATCTGTTTTAGTTTTTTTGTAAAATAAACGAAAATTGTGCAGGTACAAGTTGACCACATTTTGGTTAAGAATTTGAATACCATTTTCACAATTTGGCTCTTCTTTCTTAAACGCGTTTTGTAATTATTAAAGGAAAAAAATATGAGAATAGGTATACAATATCTGCACTGGGTTTCTCGAAAACGACCCAACCCACAAAATGATTAAAAGGTAGTGTTATTTTTATGTGAGAGATGAGCGAATCAGCACACGGCTATCCAGATGGTGAAAGACAACCATAGCCTGTATGCTAAGGCACCAAAAATTGTTACAGGTGCGTCGCTGGTCTCGTGGTTTTAAGCCTATGTGCTAGTCAACCGGCCAAACTAACCTCCGCACCGGAACATGTTAGTCATGTTTGTGGCTGGAATAGGAATAAGTCTCTATTTAGACCAGTTGCCTGGCAGAGGCAGATGGTGGAAAGCAGTTGTCTAACGTCTGTTAAATTGGGCATTGGATGTGTGTGGGCTCGGTACCTAGAGGTCGGTCTCGCCGTAGAGCGCGGTGGAGAAGGCCATGTAGTCGAGGGCCTGCGGCGGCGCGTTGGGGCCGCGGTAGGGCGGCATCCGCGAGACGCAGTACTCCGCCTGGTCCGGGGGCAGCTCGCGCCGCAGCTCCTCCGCCGTGATGTAGGGCTGCCGTCACCACGGGTTACAAATTAACACCGATATTTTCTCTTTGAACTTTGTTTCACCTTTTCAGTTTGTATCGGAAAATTTAAAATGCTATTTTTCCTAGTTTCCTCGCTGTTTATCCCATATAATGGAGAAAATTTAGGATTGTACGTATTTTTAATGCCACATCATAACAAAGCTGGCCGAAAAATACAAGTAGGATGGGCTACCTTTATCGACACGGAATGAAATATAGACAACAACCTATTTACAGATCTGCCGAGTCTAGATATAAGTTTCATTATAATCAATTTAGCTGTTTCGAAGAAGCATGTAAACAAACACTGTGCCACGATTTTTTTTATATAGCAGATTGTTTCTCATAAAAAAGGAAATTGACCTAATTTGGTTGTTTACATCTTTATGTATTTTTCTTTATGTATAAAAATGAATCCCTATTTCCCTTGGTCATCGCAAAACTCCTGAACTGATGGATCAATTTCGCTATTTCTTTTTTTTTCTCTCTTTCTTTTCTTTGTTTTGTAATGACAAGCGATACAAAATTCGCCGGGTCGTCTAGTACGTTTCTATAATAATATACTTACATATACATAATATTTGTAACCACTTGAATAACTTTTGAAAACAGGTATTTTACCTTATTTAATAATATCCTATTAATATTATAATTGCGAAAGTTTGTAAGTATGGATGTATGGATGTTTGTTACTCTTTCACGCTCGAATGGCTGAACGGATTTGTCTGAAATTTGGAAGACAGATAGATTGTGACCTGGATTAACATATAGGCTATTTTTAATCCCGATCGCACACCGGGTTTCTGTGAAAACGCGGGCGAAGCCGCAGGTAGCAGCTAGTAATACAAATAAATAAGAGAGCTAAAGTTCCTATCTTGTACTTAGATATAAATTACAATTGTTAAAAGTAAAATAACTGATTAGAATACGCATAGGTACGTTATAACAGCCATGAGGATGCTAAATAAGGAAAACCGTTAGGCTATCATGCTGTTATGTGAAACATAAGTGTTTTATGCAAATCTTAAATATTAATTGCCAATTAATAATGTAAACTAAGTGGTAATCACCTATAGTTCGATTTCATAAACGTTTGCTGTGTTCGAAATGAAATATCAAAAATATTCTGTCAAAGATCTTATCAACCCACAACTCAAATCCACGGTGTGTTTAAAACTTAAAAAATCATAATAAAAAAATATTAGGAACCTAATAATTTATTTGAACATGATTAGGAGCGATGTAGTTGACATGTATCTAAACAAAATCCTTTAAATTTAAAACAATACATTACTTTATTTTAATTTATTTAATCATAAAATAATAATGTTTACTGAGATATAAATTGTTTTGGCAAATTAAATTGCCTTGGTGAAGTTCAGTTCAGATTCATAATTCAATTATTGAACTATATTATATATTGATATTTTCATGACAAGTATTTAAGATGGCTTTGCTTGCTTTATTCACCGATTTTAGAAAAAGGAAAAATAAACAAAAACACTCCTTATTTGTGTATGTAGATGACTGACTTACTGAAATAAAAGTTTTCTTGCAGTTTTAGTGCGCTAAAATTATATATCCAAAATCCGTAGCAATTAATATTTTTTTTAATTTAACAATTGTTAACTTGTCGGTAGATATATTACCGCTTCGTTGGTAGAGGGTTATACGCGTAACGCTAGGGACCAACCGCGATGCTCAGGTTCGATATCCGACGGGGGCATTTGTGTGATGAACATCTAGCCGTCTGTATTTCAGGGTCTCGATGTGTATTAAAATTATTTCAGTATTTCTATGTCCACTCTTAGCGCAAACATAGTATTTCCATACTTTGGGGTTAGATTCAATTTGAGTAATTTGTCCAGCGATTTATTTGTTACAATATTAGCTTACCTTGTCGCCAGCTAGAATCCTAAAGCTGTCAATGACTTGCTCAGCAGTGTCGGTGTCAGTAGATTCCCTTGTCATGAAGTCTAAGAATGCGTCGAACGAAACATATCCTAAAAATATATTGTAAATATTATAACTTACCGAAACACATGTAATATAGTTTTTACGTTGTGGATTTGAAAGTCAGCTTTCGATAAACGAACGTCAGAAGTAGCAAATAGGTCTCACCACAGAAAAAAAATTGAACATATGTTTAAATAAACGCAGTCTAAAATTGATATCCAACCAATAACATGCTACACGTGGATGATGTGGTAGCTTGTTTTTGTTGAGAATCCAATTATAATCAATGTTTAGCGGAAATGTGTTTAATCAGTGTTTAAACATTTTTTCGTAGTAAAGTTTTTTGGATTCTTCTGTTTCTGCGTTTTAATCAAATCTAAATACTTCGAATAATCCTGATTAAATAATAAATAACTAATCGGATTGTAATTTGAACTTTAAATAATGTATGGCACCAATACTATAATTCAAGAATAATTTAAACAACTAAATTGTCATTATTTATAGAGTTTTAAATATCTACTTAAAATGATCTTTGCGGTTTAATAATTTAGGTGATTTTGTCAATAGAAAGTAAGCGAAAGTCTAATTGTTTTTTTTTTAGTTTTTTTGTTTAGAAATACTGTTTTAATGTTATATCTACTAACTAAAAAAAATCGTTTTATTATTACAAAATGTCAACACAGATTCAGTTTCAAAGCTCACCGAAATAAGCCATATTCAAGGCATTGGCTAAATCTTTTTTCCTAATACCAGAAATTTAATAGAAACTCAACATGTTCTTATGTTGTATCGATTTTTTAAACAAATCGCGTGCCGTTTTACTTTGTAATGACGTCACATGAAGCTCAAACTTAGTCGTCCGCATTTTAGTTCTTGTAGCCAACAAATAAAAAACGAAAAGTATTACAAATATATTAAAGCTTTAAATTGGTTACCTATAATTTAAAATATTTAATGTAATACCTAAATATTTTATTGTAACAACACTCAATTAGCTAAATATTGATTATGATTGGCGATAGGCTTGTCACCTATCACGTTGTGGCACTTAGTCTCCTTGGCAGAGGCACAACCAGGGCAGGTTGTGCCTTTGCCTAAGTCTTCGGAAATATGGGCGTAAAGATACTTTTTTGATTATGAATTTAATATAGACATGTATATTTTATTATCTATGTGCTTTAGTAAAATATTAATTGTCATCTTATTTTATACTGGCGGGCCGCCCCGGCTTCGCACGGTTATAAAATATACTTATAAACCTTCCTCTTTAAACACTTTAGCTATTAAAAAAATCGCATCAAAATCCGTTGCGTAGTTTGAAAGATTTAAGCATACAAAGGGACATAGGGACAGATGAAAGGACTTTGTTTTATACTATGTAGTGATACATTTTCGTTTAATTTGCCCGTAAGTACCACGTTTGGTATAGATGGTGGGTAATTCCCTAACATTATGAAATTCGTTAGTTTGTAAGGTTTTTTTTCAGTTAGGGACCCCTAAGTGTAAAGTTAAAGCGGCAAATTGAGATCGCTGCTGATGCAGTTGCTTGTCTGCTCTCCCTTAAAAACTATGTAGGTACCTCGTTAGCCGAGTGGCTAGCGTACACGCCTAACTACACCGACTAACCGCGAGGCTCTGGTTCGATTCCGGACGGGGCAGGCATTTGTGTGATGAACATTTAGATATCTGCATTTCCGGGACTGGGTGTATATTAAATTTATTCTGGTTATCTATTTAAGTATTTCTATGTATTAGTATCGTTGACACAAACTCGCGACACCGCCGCCGCCGGGGGCGGCGAAGACCCTTGTTCCGCCCTGGGCGGAACACAGCCACAATATCCTCTTCCGAAACGAACCAAGATCCCACCCTAAGCCGAGGTACGGTCTCACAGGAGACACCCTTAGGGAGGGGGGTCCCAGGCCCCACCCAATATTACATCTCTGGCTGAGCACTCTGCTCGCCCACTAGCCCGGTGACGTTGTTAAAGTCAATAGATGTACACAACAGTAGTCATTTCGAAAAAAAAAAAAAGTATCGTTGACTAACACCCATAACACAAGCATATAATTTTCTTACTTTGGGATTAGATTCAATTCGTGCAACTTGTCCAAAGATTTTTATTTATTATGTAATGTAAAAAAAAAAACAATGCATTTGATTTACCAGTGTTGTTTGGATCTACTACAGCGAGGATGCGTTGGAAGTCGAGTTCGCCTTGCCTGTCTTTACCGATGCTGTAGCCAACTGATACTAGACATGACTTCAGTTCCTCAGGTGCCAGGCGTCCTAATGTAAATAAATAAATAATAATAAATAAATAATATATACAAAAACAATATTTATACATAAACAAACAAAAATTAATATTAACATTTTTAGTAAAGAAAATTTCCTAAAAATGTAAACTCATGGTACAGGCTCTTACCATGAATTGGCATAGATTACGTTCGGTATGTTACGTTTCGAAATCTATGACACTTTGATCTAAAAATGTGTTTCTCTTAGTTACAGATAGCGGCGCTGTTCAAATTTTCATACAAATAATTTACAGAGACGGTAGCGAGTATTGTAAACTTGACTAGCTGTAAACTCATGTTAAGGGCTCAGTATCACAATACTTTAAACTTTAACCATTAAACAGTTTGAATAACAACTGTCGGTCAGACTCTATGCATTCAGAAAATTGCGCACACGCAATAAACAATAGTTATCGGATTTATTTGCACAATACGCGACGTAGGTTGAGTTATAATTTATCTATTAAAAATGTTCTTCACGAGGTCTCGTGTGGCTCACCAAAAATCTGTTTTTTTCAATTTGCTTATAACAAAAACGTTGTCCGTGATTGGATAAGTGCCACATTGACGATATGTTTGCTACTTATCACATTGTGGGACTTAGTATCTTAAGCTAGTAATGGGTACCGTGGGTAGCCCTTGTTGTACATCTGCTTATTTCTACGGGGATTAGAACATAAATATACATATTTTTTATTAAAATGTGAATTCTGCACAGCTACATCAGAGTACCTAAGTCTACGCATGCCTTTTTTCTTTCTAGGAATCTCTGTGGGAGGTGTTTATTTTCCTTTGCATTAAACACATTAATAATTGCTTCTAACCTACACGTAGTATCCCTGTTTTGGTACTCACCGGTGCGGTTCTTGTCGAAGTGGTTGAATGAGGAGCGGAACTCCGTGAGTTGTTCTTGCGTGATACCCTTGGAGTCCCTTGTGAGGATCTGGTTCTCCACTTCGTTGATGGTGCGGTTGATCGACGTCAGCAGTTGTTCCCAGCCTACACGCAGTGTCTCCATCGTGTATTGAGAGTACCTGACATAATAATAAAGCTTTCAGCTACAAGATGGACTTACTATTACCCAGTTAAGTCGCAAGTTATTCAGCAGGAAAATCCAATGGCGGTTGAAAGAGGGTTGAAATAAAATCGGTAGCTAAAAAAGCGGATGAATTTCAAGATTATCGCAAATTTCTACCACCAAGTAGTATTGAATATACTAAATACTAATGGGTTAATGATCTAATGGAAGATGAAATAGGTGTGAAATTGAAAACCAAAGCAGACGGCTTTTCTGATGGACACAGAACTGCAACATTGACTGGCTGCAACACTGATTTGAATCTAGTAACGTGATAAATCGATTGCTTCAGCGAAAATTAGGTAAGCGCATTTAACTTAAAATTGAATGTTTAAATTACGATGGTTTACTGGAATATTGTTAGATTCTCGACGAGGACAGGAATTTGTGTGATGAACATTTCGATGCTTGCATTTCCGGGTCTGGGTGTTTGTTGAATTTATTCTAGTATATATTTAAGTATTTCTATGTATTAGTATCGTTGACTAATACCCATAACACAAGCATATAGTTTGCTTAGTTTGAGGTTAGATACAATTTGTGTAACTTATTCAGAGACATTTATTGCGCATAATTGTCACCTACCTGTTCTCGAAGATCATGCCTTCTTGTACTGCTTGGTGGATGCGTTCCAACTCTTCGATATGTGGTTTGTATGCGTATACGCCGGCTTCGTATTCTTTGAGTCTGTGCAGTTGGTCTTCTAGCGAGCCCTGTGTATAAATAAATCATTAGGTACTAAATACTTTCACGTACCCTGGATAGTAAACTATTTTCGGTGTCCGACTATTTTCAGTGTCAATGTCGTGCCCAATCTGATTGCAAGATTTTCCATATTCGGGCCCCATTGTAAATGTTTTTCTAGTGTGATTTAATCTACAAGGTTATGTTTCTCAAAACATTTTTTGGCCCCTATTTGTCAAATATTAAGGATTAAAAATATATTAGGTTTTTTTATTGCAAAAAGATTGTTTACTTAAAACCAGTATACGATCTTTGAAATCGCATTGTTCGTTTCGTCATACTTTAAATAGTAAAGTGTTATCCGTGAACAATTTTATGTTTGTCTCATGTAAGATAATTTCATGTGAGGTAAGTTTTTAATATATGACGAACAAAAATGGTCCAAGAATGGAGCCCTGGGGGACACACATTCTAACAATTTTCTGAGATCTCACATTCAAATAAGAAATAAGAAAATTAAGTGTCTTTTTAATTTCATAATGGCGTAGTTTATTGACCAAAGTATCATGGTTAACGCAATCGAATGCCTTAGACAAATTACTAAACACTCCAAGTAAGTCCTGAGAATTTTCCCAGAATAAATTTTCTACTTGTCTATCTAATGAATCGCGTAATTCCGAGGAATGGACCACCATTTCCACCATGTCTGCATCTGGTGATGGAAATCGAGGAAAATACTCAATGTTTGTGTACGTAGTTTCACTTGTTAAAATGGAAGTTGGTTTCTTGCAGATTCACTGTTGAAGTCATGCGGAATGCTTCTAGTTTAACTTTAGCATGTATGATGTTCGTGTCTTTGTTTAGGTGTATGTCGGCTGTCCCATCCGGATTGGTAGGCAGCAGGTTGTGTGTGTGTGTGTGTGTGTACCTGCAGCCCCATCCCGATGGCCGTGACGGCGTCCATCTGCCGCTCGATCCAGGGCCCGACAGCGTTGGCCTTCTCGGCGAACTGGCGCCGCAGCGTCTCGTTGTTCTGCTGCTTGCGGAGCTCGGCCGCCAACGTGCCGTCGCGCTGGGGGACCAGCGACCGCACGTCGCCCCACTTGCGGCTCAGCTCCTGCCCGCAGTTTGGTACTTTACAACTGTATAATCTGGATCACACACACCTAACTCCATCGACCAACCTCACGGTTCAGGTTCGATTCCCGATGGACGCAAGCATTTGTCTGATTAATATTTAAATGTTTGCATTGCTGGTTGTGGTCAACTTAAATTTATTCTAGTATCTGACTATTTCTATGTATTAGAATCGTTGACTAACATCCATAACTCAAACATATAATTTGCTTATTTTGGGATTAGATTCAATTTGTGTTACTTTTCCAGTGATATATTTTTAAATTATACAAAATGTGTTACGCCTCTTTCTTCACGTTTGAACGCAAATCCTAAATTCATCATTGAATTCTATAATTTCAATAACACCGAAAATGATGAGACTAACAAATACTTACATGTGCTGTAAGAGTAGTGTAGGGGTTCTCTAGACCTCCAGGAATTTGGTGTTGTTTGACGATAGATTCCACTTGGTGTACCAAGTTCACTATTGCCTGTAACAAATCAATATTTCATGTTCAGTCTCAATTCACTTAGCAGAAAATTAAGGATGCAAGCTAGAAAATGCCTATTTCTTCTTCCTATAAAAAAAATTTCCTCCTATAGGATTCGGGTCCGCTGAGTAAAATCTCATGCGCCTTTTAGCCAGGCAGCCCGTAGAAGGCGAGCACGGATTTAAATATCAGTCAGTAACGACAAGAACACTGATAGTGGTAAAGTACTGTGCAGCAATTTGCCCAGGTAGGAATCGGTAGGGGTCGGTAGATTTGCACAATAGGCCTAACACCTGTAACATCTATAACGTCTATAGGCCACGGTTATCTCATAACATCAGTAGAACCGCGTGCTTGTTCCCTGACCTCTCACATAAACAAAATAAATATGTGGAATTTCCAACAATAGGCTGCAAATAACTTTATTATAATTATTTATTTGTTTCTCCTGTCCCGATGTTTGTTATGGAAAAAACTTGGCAATCTAAAATTATTATGGCATGGAACCAATCTGATGATGGAACCGGAAGATGGCTATAAGAATTCTTAAAATTTCCAACATTATCGGCCGCGTTCCGATCCGGTGGTAGATTTATTATTATATAGACCCGTCACAAGTGCCTCTTGTAGGTTTATGTGAAATAAAGATGATTTATTATTATTATTATATTGTGTTTGAACTTACTTAGTACGTCTTGAATAGTTCTTACTTCTCAAGTCCAATACTTAGCCCTTACAAATAAAAGCTTGTCAAAAGATAAAGTTTCTTTTTGAAATCTTACTTTATGGGTAGAAATGTTATTTTTAAATTTAAAAATTATAAATTATTTTTAAATCACAAGAACCAAATTCAGCTAAAAATATTGTGGACCTGGTATTCTTTGTCAGCCTCTCCGAGAGTAGCCTTGAAGCGTGCGTGGGCATCCATGAGGCCGGAGATCTCTTCAATGGTGTGGACGATGAACATGTCAACCAAGTCCTCTCGAGTGCCATCCAACCTGTAATTTATTAAATAAAATGTTAATTTATATTGAAGTAACGTATAACGTATTTAAAATAAAACTAGTAAAAAAGTATCTTCAGAAACTAACTAGAAACTAGTATTTTCTTATTTACTCGAAAGGAAAATGAATAGACTCCATTAATGTTAGGAAATACTGATCATTTTATAGATAATCTGTGTTGCAAACTAAAGGGTGACTTGTATTTCTTACCACTAGGAAATATTTCTGTTTTCGTGTAATCCAAATTAATAAAAAAAAATATACTGCTGGTTTACATGTTGCGTCTAATCATTGTTCAGAATATTTATATGACTAATAAACACTCTATTCTTAGACATCTTATAAAATATTACACAATATAATATTTGTACTTGACCGCCTCGTTGGTCAAGGGGCTAGCGTATACGTCTAGTCCCAACCAGCAGTTTCGGGTTCGATTCTCAACGGGGATAGTCATTTGTGTGACGAACATTTAAATGTTTACATTTTTGGGTTTGAGTGTTAAACATTTATTCTGGTATGGTTAAGGCATTTTTATTTATTAGAAGTATTGATTAACACCCACAACACAAGCATATAATTTTCTTATTTTGAGGTTAGATTCAATTTGTGTAATATGTCTGAGGATATTTAGTGCACAAGAATAAAACAAAATAAATTATTTGTTAGGCGGGTATGTGTAAGTGAGTGTATAAAGTGTGCGTGTGGTAGACATACCAGTTGTTGAAGGGCGCGGCGCGCTTGGCGAACTCGAGATGCAGCAGGTCGATCTGCTCGAGCACGCGCTCGGCGTCGTCGAGTGCGGCGCGCCGCCGCTGGGTGAGCGCCCCCAGCCGGTCCCACTGCGCACAGATGCGCTGGCAGCGAGCGTTCACCGCGCCCACCTCGTGGTACTCCAGCGTGCTGCAGCGTCGTACTCACATTGTTATCACCAAATACCCTCATTCGTCACAACCAACTCCCAATAAAGAAGGGTATGCAATTACTAGCCTAATAGCCAACTGACTTTGATGTTTTTTTTTTAATTTATTTATTACTGAAATTAATCATATATTTTATTTTATCATAATCCGACTGGTAGTTTTTAAGATATCAAATATGAAGTCGTCAACATGAACAGAAAAGTATGCATTAATAAGTATAACTCGGAAACTGCTAGCAGAATGTTAATAAAATTTATGTGCAACAATTTCGAAATAATAAGCTATCTTTCGGAAAAATAATCAATAATATCAAATCGCGACTTGGTACCTAATGAAAGAGTTGGAGTCGATTTCTAAAATTTGACATATTATATTCTCATATTCTATATTTAAATTTACATGCTCATATTAACGTCAAGTTCCTTGCAGAGTAGGCAGAGAGTATCGAGTATCAAGTGTCACAATCCCTGCAGAACTACCTAGCTTCCTCCACATTCATTATCAAACACTCCGGTTTCGGAGACATTCTTAACACTACCCTCAATTAAAACCAGAGTAATATGATGGTGAAATTCAAACCTACGTTTCCCTTTGTTCCTACATCCATTCACATTCACATTGCATATCTATTTCGTCAATCTTTCATCTATCATTCTTTCTTACACTTGTTGTTGATAATATACAAATATCTGAATGGTATTTTTTATATGATTCCTAGCTAGATTGACTTATCGCCCCCGAAACCCCCTATATACTAAATTTCATGAAAATTGTTGGAGCCGATCCCGAGATTACAATTATATATATACAAAAATTGCTCATTTAAAGGTATAAGATAATTACAATAAACTATATCATACAACAATTTGGGAATACTACTGTAGGTTACACTCCTAACAAAGACTTGATAACATTTCCAAATATTACTGACTCTCTCTAATTTACTGGCTTCTCTTTCGTTTTGACTTTGATAAACAAGACATCACAAGTCTCTGTAAGAGAGACTGATACATTAGAAAGAATCGGCAATATCTTGAAACTACGTTAGAGACCCCATCAATAATACTGTTTTAAGAGCTCCTAGGTGTTTGTTAGAAGTGTAACCTCTAAGTAATATAGCTTCATGCAAAGCTAACCTACAATTGTAGTTAGGGTTGTCACTTACTTCAACTCTTGTGCAATAGCAGCAATTTGTTCAACACGGTCTTGGTGTGCGGCGAGGTCAGATTCAAAGGCTTCGTGTTTCTTCTTCAGCGCCTTGATGTCGTTCAGTTTACATTGACGGAAGTCTTGTGACTGGAGCATCTCTTCTTTGCCTATTTGAAAGCAGTTACATTTAAACATGTAACATAAAAAGACTTAAAAAGCCTTAGCTGAATTAAGAACCATAAATATTTTAAGACAGAACAATTGTTCGCGTGTCGTGTTATGGTCTGAAGGGTTAGGATATTGGTAAACTTAATTAAAAGGCTCAGCATCCCAACTTCAGATCGGTAACGCATCTTTACCAATTTTGGTATCCGTAGATGACACGCCCTTCTATTAGGAAGTTCAGCTGCTTGTTTGCCTTCACACTATCTAAAAAACCCATAACATCAGCTGTGTATATTAAAGAAGTAGCCAGTAAACTTGCACCCCTGGTTTAGGATCCAACCATACATAGCGATTTTTCAATAACATTTATGGAGGCTATAATCTACTGTTGATTCTAACAGTAGAGCAGGGAGCTTAACATAAAAAAAACCGAAACATACCTCTAGTCCAGTCTTCATGTATGTCAGCCTTGTGTTTGAATTTCTGTGCCAGATATTCGAGCCTCTCTAGACGCATCATTTCACTCAGTAGCCACTCCTCGAAGGCTTTTTCAGCTACTTCTAGACCCTTCCACGCTTGAGCGATGTCCTAAAAAACATTATTAGTGTAAAACATTATTAATTAATTATTAGTGTCAGCCCTGAAGCCTTTTTGTGACGTTTTAAATCAATATAATTTAAGTAATGTAACGCGTCAACTTAATGCAATACGTCAACTCAAAAGACGACCTTGTTATATGACAGTTACAAGCAACTAAAGAACACTGCTTTTAGACGTCACGTCAGATTTTTTAATATGTAATATAAGATTGTTATGTGTTTTATGCAATTATTAACAGAACGTTGTTCCTGTTGTTTATTTTGAATCTAATAATAATCTTATATAGGAATGTAGCGAGCAATATCGATGTTCTAAGTTGGCAGCTCGCAACAACTCGATGCCAACTATTTATATCTGAGCCAAAATTAAGAATAAGAGAATCTAAGGATTTAATTTGTGTATAGATAGAAAAAAGGCAAATAATTGCACTTATATCTCATAATACTAACAAAGACCACTTATTATTTTCCAATACTTATTTAATTTTTGGAAGTCGTTTTTGCTGATTTTTAAGCCCCAAAGGAAAAAGACAGGATGATATAAGTTAAAGATTGTTCCCAGCCTTGGTCCAGGCTCTTTTTAAAAATATAGATCAACTTCCTGACCAAGCAACCAAGCAGCTCGTGAAAGGCGAGCTTTGTTTTTCACTAACCGTGACTATAAGTTCGGTAGATTTTTGCGACAATTCGCCCGGTTTGATAACCAATGATTTAGGTATTATCGCAATAATAGTAAAAAAGGCTTATGACCAAGCTTTATGCATCGTTCGCATAAGTATATCGACTCCATCAGAAACACAGACAAATAAACTTTAACGCCGTGGTCTATGCGATTGGTTTTTATGGGCGTAAATATTGATATAACAACTACTACAGTATCAGAACCGTTGCTACACACTGAGAAGATCCGGCGAAAGAAATTGATCTAGTTTGTCTTTTTTTAACATATATACATAGTACAAAACAAAGTCGCTTCATCTGTTCCTATGTCCCTTTGTATGCTTAAATCTTTAAAACTACGCAACGGATTTTGTTGCTGCAAGATAAAATGAATGAAAAGGAAGGTTTATATGTATATTTCATAACCGTGCGAAGCCTAGGTGGGTCGCTAGTTAATCATAATACTTACCTGCCTATTTGCTTTTTAATCTAATAAAGAGACTTGTAGAGACCAATAAAAATACTTACCGAAACCATTTTGCCTTCTGTGGGCATATACGCGGGACGGTTGCTGAGGCGTAGTTTAGTCTGTAGAGTGTTGAAGTTGGTCTCTAGTTTGGCTTTCTGTTCTACACGTGGTGGTTTGTGTTTACGTCTGAAAACAATTATTCCCTTTTTTTAATCAAGCCAATTCGAGAATAATAAAAATAATAATAGCATACATTCAAAACAATACAAACCATTTAATAATTTGAGAAATCGGATCAGATATTTTTATATTGGCATTTTAACACCAGGTAAAACTATATACTTGCCATTGTAAACATCTCAGCTGTACTCAAAGACGTCTATTATCTATTAATCAGTCGTTAAGTTAACATCTACCATACATATAGGTTAGAGTTAGTTGAGTTTTTTGAGTGTCGTTCTAACTTTTAATAATTTTACAATGAGAATATGTATCTTTTATTGTATTCAATAACGTCAGATGTCAGAAAAATGTAGTTGTGCCCCAAAATATAAATTAA
Source organism: Calephelis virginiensis (assembly GCA_002245475.1). NCBI lineage: Eukaryota > Metazoa > Arthropoda > Insecta > Lepidoptera > Riodinidae > Calephelis > Calephelis virginiensis. The sequence continues at coordinate 21,772 of NJDC01004534.1, forward strand.
ATTAAAACCTTAATTAACTGATTCCAAAAACCCCCAAATTATAAATTCGTCTGCATGCTTTTTTTTCATTTTGTTACAGCGTTAGGTATAATACTATTGTTATTATTTAAGAAAAGGCTTTTAGATTTTGAAGTACAAAGAAATGTGTTGGTCCGACTTCACCGAGTAGAAATGACCATCTGCCTCTTTGCCAGGCAGCTCGTACGAGGCGAGCATTCGTTAAAATATAGGTTGGTACAACCAAGACCACTGGAGGTATAGTACTGTGTACCAACTTGCCTGGGTAGGGATCCATCGCCTTGCCAATTCCTACCACTATAATGACTCGGTCATGTACGGTCCAGAGGGTAGGGTTGCCGGTATATACTTGTACAATAGGCCTAATATCCTAGCCGCAGGACGCGACGCGTCTGTAACATCTATGGTATCTATAGGCCACGGTTGGCTCTTACCATCGGAGACCCGTGTATTTGTTCGCTGATCTATTACATAAAAAAAAATGTACCTGTAAGTACGGTAGTCTTCCAGCTTCTTCTGGCAACCCGCTAAAGAGTTGTCTGTTTGGCGGCTGTTCAACCAAGGCATTGTACGCCTAATCCAGTCCAACAACTGAAAACCAAAATATTTTACTTGAATATGGAATAGGAATAAGAAAACATGTGATAAAATAAAAGATAAGTTCTGATTTTCAAAATCAGAAAACCTTTATTCTTACGGACCATTCAAACGCTATTTGTGCGCGTCGACACTGATACAAGCTACCACCAGATCCACCATAAACTGAGAAGATCCGACGAAATAAACTCAGTACTGGAATAATTATAATTGAAAAAAGACAAACAACCTTGTCTTTTTTTTAAATCTATTCTACTAGACTACGAAATCTACTAAATTCGATTAGTTATATCATTTTTCCTTCCTCGATCGCCTCGTTGGTCAAGGGTCTAGTGTACTCTAACTTCACCTACCTACCGTGAGGCTTGGTTTCGTTACCGACACCGGGTCTGTGTATTTATTAAATTTATTCTGGTATTTATTCAAGTATTTTCATGTATTACAATCGTTGACTAAGGGTCAAAACACAACCGCGTTGCGGGGCCGCGCGCAGCTAGAATCGGCATCGGCACTCACAATTATTGGCGTCGTTGCCGACTGTAGCAGCGAGGCACTATTTATTTATTTAAAACAGAGTAATATCTTTTTAATATGAAATAAATTAAGTTTTTCACGATGCAATGGTCCGTGGCAGAGACATGTCTATGACGCCGCAACGCAAACCGATGATTTAGCGCACTGTTAGCCGCTTATATGTTTGGCCCTAACACCAATGACACAATCATATAAGTTGTTTACTGTGGTATTACATATTAGATTATATTTATTCAATTTACTAATATTTAGTAACTTGACCAAGGATATTTATTTATTATTATTTTTAATCCTAGAATGACTGTGTCGATTTTGATGAAATGATAACTGTAATTGCATTTGCCTATGTACTGAACAACAATAAAAGTACTTATTTGAAAAGTTAAGATACAAAAATTCATGGCAGAACATACAAAGTCCGCGTGGATGGATTGAGTAAAAATAATTTTAAACATTACTTACATCGCTGGCAAGACGCTCGTACTCTTCCATGAGGCGTTCGTTCTCTTGATTTACTTTGAGAACCTTGCAGATACGATTTGCGGCCGTTTCCGCCTGCAAATTTCATAAAATAAATATTACTACATATAATTAATAAAAAAACAATTGTTAGGTTATATAATTTTAATTCACAGTGTTATTAGTTACATTAAAATTAATACAATCATCATGAGATATCCAGCAATTATTGCTATAAACAATTCAGTTCAAATTATCATATCATAGTTTAAAAGTGACAGTATTTAAAAATTGTAAATGTTGGTATAACACAAATTATGTTATTACATTTATAATATCATTCCACCGCTGTAGCAAAATAGGACAATTGGAATGCATAACCATTTAAAAGTATATTTAAAAAAATGGTTTTGAATATAGCGCAGCTGCTATGATTGAAGTAAGTATTTAAAGAGGTAATTGATAAAGGTATCCAACGGATATAAAATAATTTTAATGAAGCAAATCAGTAAAACACCGTCATCAATTTCTTTTGTTTTTTATATTTCAGCGTGTCGTTATGTTTCCTTGGCGGTTTAATGCAGTTAATAAGTTTACCAAGAGCACATGACGAGGCAATTCTAAAATACTCAGATGTATGCTAAATATATATGTATTTATATTCTTTAAGTGTAATTTTTGAATTTGATCTAGGCATTTTTGAGCAACCAGGGACGTTTATTTGGTAAATTTTATCAAATCATTCATGTAACACATAGTAACTAAAAATGTATATAAAAACAATTTCTTTACGAGATAATAGACTAAAAATACTATTCAATGTAGCTCGACCCTGCATAATCTATCAATCATTTTACTTTTATATAATCTTATCTTAAAAGATTAATAATAATCATAATAATTCTGACATTTCACGATGAAAGTTGAATATTATACTTAAAATACAAATTCTTAATGTTCCATAAAGCATGACAAAGGTTTAGCATAACGAACCTTTTGTGCTCCAGAGAAGCAATGGTAGTATGACGAGACGTAGGTCATGACAGCTCGCTCATCTGGCATCGCCGTATTCTGCAGATCTATCAAGCGGCACGCAAGCAACATAAAGTTAGTTCATGCGATGATATCCAATATTTTATTAATCTAAGTAAATCAAAATAGAATGTGTCCTATGGTTCGCGATAGGAAGATGGTGACGTCATAAACAAAGCAACGTCTTCGATCAATTAAAGCACAAAATTCCTAATTTTCCATGATCTAATTGGTTTTCTGATTTTCTGTGATTTAATTGGTCAGGAACGTTGCTAAATTGATGATGCCCCTATTTTCAGAACGCCGAAAGAGTAAATTAAATGTTTAATTTAGTTATTTAATAAGGTATCTAAATATATTAAAACGATCGGGACAGTGATAAAAACATTGATGATAAGATTATCATGATTATAGGCAATCATTTTAAAATAAATGCTGGATAATTATTAATAATTTTGACTATTATTATTATTTAATTGGGGTAAATTTACAATCACAAACAATGTAGAGGAGAGCAGAGACATATTGAGACAGTAAGCATAGACAATAATGATTTGTTTATAGTTAGATAAAGCCGACATTTGGCAAGATAAAGTTAGCGTTAAGCAAAAAGCAAACAGCTGTTGTAGCTAAATATATAATAAAAAGGCTTATCCATAAAAGGCTTTGCAGGCAACTGACAATCACAAATACAAAAGATCCATGATAAGAACATTCATAATTTTTGAGATTATTCTGCCAATTATTAGCACGATTAATTCCTTTAGTCTATAGACTTCAAAGGTGTTCAATAGAAGTAAGTTTAACGGCTATCCTATTATGCAAGCCAAGCGGCGGGAATAGACAAGGTCGTGGTACAAATTTAGACGAGTCTACTTAAAAACGGTCATCTAGTGTTTATGGTGTTACTGATAAAGCAGCGCTTCTCTTATATGAACTGCTTGATAGGAATGCAGTTGGCCTATTTAGGTATAGATATAGGTATAGGTAGGTATATACTAATAAAAAATATACTTATCAAAACACTTTTGACAACAATACCTACATATTTTAATGAATTTATTATATCTAACCCAGTGTTTAGGTAGGTTCTTTTTTTAATCTAATATTTTAAAGGGGTTTTGTACAGGCATGTCAACTCGAATGACTAACTCTGTGTAAATATCATTTTTTACATAGAAAATAATGAGGATATTTAGTTAATAAGTAATAAGCGAACATAATATTGCTTCTTAGAATTGATAATGTCAAATCAATATTTGAATGATTGTCAGTCCCGTGCAAAATCATTATACAACAGCTGCTCATAAACTGCGCTCCCCTACGTCACATAAGGCTACGTTCAGATGATAGGTGTTAACCCCGCGTTTTGTTATTACGCGTTAGCAAATTTAGAAAATTTTAAGGCTGTTTTACGATGTGAGTAAAATTGACAAGTTGCTAATGGTTAATCAATCGTAGTTGTATCCGTTGTCAACGCTTGCTTATAAACGGTTCATATACGGTTGTTATTACAAGTATTCTTGTATGTGTAATTTAAAAAAATCATGTATTTGCCAACTCGTGAAATCATTACACTCGGCGTCAGCATCTTACCATGACGCATGAAAGCAATATTATTTCAATAATATGTGTCAATGCTATGAGTATATAGACGTTGTCGTGCGCTCAAGTCGTTTGACGTAGAAAGTTATAAAATTAATATTGCTTTATAACGTCAAGGTTTTATTTCTGAAAGTAGCCTAACTTATACAAAAAGAAACATGCTTTAAGTGACACACAAAAGGCCTGGCGTTAGGGCTGGAGTATCGGATTCGTGGCGGAATCATTTGTACCTGTTGCGCGCCTTGGAACGCGTGGTAGTAACATGACACATAGGTCATAATGGCGCGTTCGTCCGGTTTTGGTGTGTTTATAAGGTCTGCAATATCCAGCACAATATTTTACCTTTAGGTATTCGTTCACATTTCTATAAATATGTACTATTAGCTGCTGCCCGCGGCTTTGATAAAGGAGAAAGATACAATTCAATAATTATATCTTCACTCGATATCTTTTTTCAACGTAGGCAATATCACATTATATCAGCTGTATAGCCTTAGAGTTGGAAACAATCGCATGAGATTTGGGCTTGCAATTAAAACAGGCAAACAATTTTCATCGTTTAGGTATATTATTAAGTATGCATATAGGATGTTATGTTTGCAAATGGCGAAGAATGGTATTGCGATTATTATTTTTTTTAATCTATGGATTCTTCATAAAATATGTTGTATAATTTATTATCTCTCCTGCGTCTTGATTTTGAAATTTAATTGCAATATCTTCATTATTCAGTATTCATTTAAATAAAAAATTAGGAAATCTAAAATTTGATTTATGGTATCATTGTTTTCTTAACACGAACTAACCGCAATATTATAAACTTGTACGTCATATTTATATAACTTTCTAGTGCGTAATCTGCTGAATGTTCCAATCAGGTGGGTTTATTTAAATTTTACATTCATTTAAATTTCAACCGATTGAGTTTAGATTCGGTACTATTACAAAATATCGCGTACCTTTAGGCACAAAGTGCATAAAAAGATCTAAGACACGCAACATGGACTTGACTTCTAAATAACATAATTCATTGAATGGCGTGTGTGCTAAAATTTTTAGATATCTTACTTCATAGAAAATTTAAATAGACGACGTGTCGTCTTTTTCGTCCACTACACGTTTTTTTTCTGTATCTTCTGCTTAACTTGCGCCTTTGGGGCATACTAATAATGCGGTTGTGGCCTTACCGTGAGTTCTTACATTAATTAATATATTTTTTAAATAATGTTACGTTTACGCAAAAGAAGTCATTTTTTTAAGTAGGTAGTTAGTATTAAAATGCTTTAAGACGTCACGATATAGTCGATCTAACAACTCTAAGATATTTCAATTCAACCAGAAAAAAACTACGTACCATCGGGATCCAACATACGGGGGATGTCAAGGTACTTCTCAGCTACGTCAAAGGCATAATTCAAGTTCTCTAGTGGATTGTCTTTAGAGAGCCTGCTGTAGTCGATCAGGTCTGGCCTGTGCCTGTGGATGAGGGCACAGAATGCCAGACCATCTTTGAAGGACAGGTGGAAGTTTTGAACATTGACGTTCTTGTATGGAGCTGTTTTGCGTTGACACCAGAGAAGTAGACCTTCCTGTAAAAAGAATGGACACAGTTATAACTTAGAAGCGAGTAAATTAAATTATTATGAACCGACTTTTTGTGCTAACTGTTGGAGGAGGCTACTTTGCTTCTAATTAACCGATTACAATACAATGGTGGTAATTTTGTTGCGCATTTGCTAAACTAATTTTAAGTTATCGCTATCTTCTTTCAACGAAAGTAAAAGAAAGAGACAAAACGCTTTTAGTGCTGTTTCTATGCTATTCCTACAGACGTTTAATTTATTATTCAGAATACGTTGATTTAAAATGTCACAATTAGATATATCCCGATTAATCTGACATGTCTAAAATGTTCCATCTCTTTTGTTTTTGTTTTATTTGAAAGAGATACTATGCATTTAAAATAAATTTAGTTTGTGAACAGCAGAATTTGCACCAATGTGACTTAAATTTTAAATGAGACATCATACATCTATTCTTTAATGAATAGAAATTCAATAAAAATTTATTCACATTTTTTTTACTAAGTTCAAAATAAAAAAAAAAATCACCTTTGCGGTCATTTCTTCAACGGAGATGTCTTGGATGGCGAACCTGAGAATGATGGTCCAGATCATTCCAAGGGTCATCTTAAGGTTGCCATCGACTATTTCCTCTGCACCGATGGAAACTAATTTTACACCTGTAATTGAAATTGATAGATATGAGATTTTTAAACAACTTTAAAAAGAAGAGAGGACTAGGGCAGCGTCTAAGCTAAACAGGTAGGGAAGAGGGAAGATTTTACAGCCCCCTAAAGTAAGATGCCTGGGATTGTTGCGATTATGTTCCAACTGAGTATTAATTGTTGTATTCTTACAAATTTTCATCCTTTATTACAATCCTTTGGGGGTAAAGTTTTAAAAAAATGCCTATGTTTGAACTAGAATCTACAGGTATCCGCTTACCAAATTTTATTAAAATCGATTTAGCTATTTAGCTGTGACAAGAGCAACAGGCAGGCAGACAGACAGATATATGACAGGCAAATTACAGACAGGCAAGCAGACAGGCAGACTTTCGCATTTATTAATATCTATTAGCGTGCATATATACGTAGCACAGGGCTAACAAACTGTAAATATCGCGATGTAGATTTTTCTCTAACTTATGTCCCTCGCATCGATAGTTGTATCGTCAACTGCTTGGCTGATTAAATATTACTGAACCTTCTTATCGAAAAAATAAGCTCACGCTTGTGTTCCGTTTTAGAGGTTAAAGTAACCAATTTAAGTGAACGCAGTTAGGTAGTGAGTTCTGTAATGTTTCACTAGGATTATAATCTCTACCAAGACATTCCCGTTCTTTCTTACACCGGATCTCGTTTGTGTGTGGCCGCAGTTCCGATCCGTTGGTAGATTTTAGTATAAGACGCGTTACAACTAGGTACTTTTTGTATGTTTTATATCAAACTAGCTGCTACCTGCGGCTTCGCCCGCGTTTTCACAGAAACCCGGGATTAAAAATAGCCTATATGTTAATCCAGGTCACAATCTATCTGTCTTCCAAATTTCAGACAAATCCGTTCAGCCATTCGAGCGTGAAAGAGTAACAAACATCCATACATCCATACTTACAAACTTTCGCGTTTATAATATTAATAGGATAGGATTAACATTTTTTTTATATTATTCATAAGTCAATTTTTATGCTTGTTTGCGAAAGCACAAAGCTCTATAAATAAGGAAACTTGCTACAGTGTAATATTGCCAATTCTAGAACTGCAATAACTAATAAATTTTAGCGGTTGCAGGTGTTTTGAGAGGAAAACATTGAACCGGTTGTAATATTAGGTCATACTCTTACTTTGTTGTCGAATAATATGTAAAGCTAAGGCTGAAAACTGACTAGCTTAATTTTGTTGTATATAATCTTATATATAAAAATATTTATGAATATAGATGTTGTAAATTATAATAGCCTTATAATTCGTGATTTATTGGATTTGAAGCTGAATAAGGTAGACTTGCCCATTAAGTCACACCTATAACATCTGCGGTGTCTATAGGCCACGGCTATCTCTTACCATCAGGGGGCCACGCTTCCTTTTTTGTGATTTTTGTTCACTTTCTTATGTCATAAAAAAGTTTAGTGCCTGCTTATACTACAAACCGGAACACACAGTGGAAAGCAATTAGTTGTTAGTCTGTATGTTACGACAACAAAGGCTATACATACATACATATTTTCACGCCAATTCCCTTACGGGGTAGGTAGAAATTATCGAGTGCTAAGCCTCACTATACTTGTAAACCTGCCTGGCTTCCTCAACATTAATAACCTTTTTCATACAAACACGCCGGTTTCGGAGACTCTGACACCACCTTCGAATAACACCCGAGCGATTTCATCGTGAAATGTCAACCTAGGTATCCCCAGGTACCTCCATACATCCATCCGGGTACATCCATCCACATTCGCATTGTATATCTGCTTTGTCAATCTTTCATGTCCAAACCAGCGAAGAATGTCCTTTCTCATTTTAACACCAACACTTTCTTTCAATCCCACTCTTTCTCGGATATCACTGTTACGAATGCTGTCGGCGAGCGTAACACCACAGATTTTCCATAGAGCTTTCATTTCGACCGCATTTTTCTAGTCTCATGCTTTTCCTGACATACCCAACAAAGATTATAATGAAAACTTAAACCTTAGAGTGCTTTTATCTATGTTTATTAATTAGTCTGAAAAAGCATTAAGGCACAAATCTGACAAACAAAAATAGATTAATGTCGTAATTCGCATTTTAATTTTAACTTCATGAATGTAACCAATAAAAAAAGGCTATCGTTTGTGCCGGCAAGTTCAATATTATCTTTTTAATTGACTTTGCCTAAGCTGTTTATTTCTTAACTAAAGAAGCATGAAATTGATTATCACCAAGCGAACAGTTTCATGTAGTAACTAACCTACCTATCAGCTAGGGCTGTACAAAAATTTAAACAAAACCTGACTGTTTAGATTTTAGAATATAACAGATTTTAACAGTCTGGGTTTTTTTTAACATTAGTCAAGGTATTCTGTATATTAATAATTTCAAGGTATGAAAGTATAAAGAAATGAATATATACACATCTATAGTATAAAAATGAATTGCTAAATTTGTTGGTAAGCGCATAACTTCCAAACGACTGGACCGATTTGGTTAATTAATTTTTATTGTGTTAGTTATTATCAAGAGAAGGTTCTTTTGAAGATAAAATCAGGGAAAGTTGCATGGAAAATGGGAAAAATAGTGCTTTGTTATTTCCCATACTGAAGGGGTGGACGGAAGTTTTCTGGTACAGCTAATATCTTAATAAATAATACAAATAATTGATGATGAACCCCCAACGAATGTACGCAAATAACATGCTTGTTTTTCGGATGTCAATTCACTATTCATAAAAATAATAATTTGATTCTTAAATAAATTTAATAACCACAACCACAAATACAGATATCATCATATTAATGATATTTAAAGTCTCAAATGTTATTGTAATAATTTCTGTATTCAAAGTTAAAGTTTTGATTTTAAGCAGCCTACTTGAATTTGTTTTTGTTGAATAAAAGTGGATATCTATACATATAAAAGAAAGTCGTGTTAGTTACTCTACTTATAACTTAAGAACGGCCGTAACTTCGAACGGGGAGAATGACATAGGGTTCATTTTATCCCGTTCAACAGTGAGGAAACTAGGAAAAACAACATTGGATTTTTTCCTATATAATCTGAACGGATGGAATGAAGTTCGCCGGACCAGCTTGATGTAAAATTTGAGGATTGTACATTTGGATCCTATGTCTACAATAATTTTTGAAGATATTCATTTATTTAGAAGTCCGAGCATTATAAAAGTTAAAGCCCAGGAAGGTTACTGACGTTAGCTTATTCCTGCCGCTCACAAATATCTACAAAACGTACCTACGTTTTTTCTTGAAGGTTGCCAATGAATGCGTGGTATGGAAAAACCACTGTGAGTAATTGTTCTACCAAGGTATGAAGTAACTTATGAAACATTTTTACGCACGGAAAGTCCACACGGATACATTCACATACACTCGAACCGACTACAACCATAGGCTGGCCTTCCCGCCAGAGATAATGGTGAGATGGGGTCGCTTTCACATGTATCATTTCACTCTGATTAAAGAATTGAACCTAGGTGTGGAAGAGGAACTAGGGGAATGCGCCAGACCGGAAAAGGGAGTCGAACTAAATTTATATACATCATTTAAAATTTCTATGTTATGGAATTTGAATGGACAAATTATGAAGAGTAGAATATTTACGTTGTAATCAATTTCGGTTAGTTTCTTTATAGTTTTTGCCAAACATAAAATTCTGCACATAACAGTTTTTTTTAATTGTTGTACGGAAGGCCACACATCGAACTACCTACCTCTCTAACAACCGAGTCTAATTTTCTTAAAAAATAGAGTAACTTTATGTGTGGCATTCTGTAAAGTGGTGAAGAGAAAGAGAGAGAGAGAAAGTTTGCTTGTTCGCTATCTTCAAACAAACAAAAAAAAAGTTTCATGCGAATTTTCAGATAAATTCTGATCTCACTAAAAGAACTTGAATTTGTCTGTTTGCCACATTAATTAAAAAAAAATCGGAAACCTGATTTCTGCCAAGTGTCAACCCTGGGTTACAGTACACAAGAAATCATGTCGGAGACAGACAGGTGGTACCTTGACCCGAAAGCTCTAATAATAAACCAGTGGCTCGGCCAGCTAGTTGATATACATTCTTTAGCTAAATGCCATAATTAAACATTAATTACGAGGAGTTTAATGAGATGTTAAAACATTATTATGATTCTAGCTACATGCCATGTAACCAAAAATAAGTAGGTACCTATTTTTTAGGGACTTTTATTCATGCTGAATATGCAATCACATCGTAGCCAAAACCTACTTAAGTAATTAGTTTACTTTACTAGTTTGAAAATTTAATTTATTTAACCGCCTGGTTGGCATAAACCTATGTCACCAGCCATTTACAACGTTCAGATTTGACTCCTGACAGGAGCTCAAACAGAGATGCTTATATTTTTGAGTCGAGACATCTATTAAATTTATTTCGGTATTTATCTCCTCTGTGGTTTAGCGGTCCGGCGTTGGACTTGACTGCTTGAGGCCTTGGGTTCGATTCCCGGGTCGGGCAACAAAAACAAAATAAAAAAGTTGATTTTTAAATTTTTTAATAATATTAAAGTTATTACAATAACGTTTTCTTATAAAAATATCACGTTGTGGGACTTGGTGCCTTCGCCTAGTCATGGATGCCCTGGTTATGCCTCTGCCAACCTCTTCGGGGATATGGGCGTGGAGATACTTTTTTGTTTCGGTATTAAAATTAGTATTTCTTTGGATTAGTATCTTTGACATATTTTGACCCATAGCACAAGCATATGATTGGCTTACTCTGGAATTAGCTCAATGAAGTCATCTAATTTTTTTTTAAATACTATTTATTTTAAAATACCTTCTACTATTTAGTGGGTATTAAAAATATAAAACCTACCCTGTACTCGTAGAAGGTACATTATGTGACATTTGTTTTTAAAACCTATCGCCCACCGGGCACTTATCCAAGGCAACGCAAAAAGCAACGTTGGTTTTAACATCAAATTTGAAAAATACTTTTCTTTTTCCTACCCGGGAATCAAACCTAGGAGCTAATGAAGTCAAGTCCAACACCAGTCTTCCAGACCGAAGACTTAGTATCTTCTGCTAGTCGCGGGTGCCCTGTTTTTACCCCTGCCTATCTCTTCAGGGATACCGGCACGAAGACTTAGTATCTTCGGCTAGTCGTGGGTGCCTCGGTTGTACCTCTGCCTACCTCTTCGGGGATTAGGGCGTGAAGATACTTTAAGATATTTTTTTTGCTTTTGTAAGTAAAGCCTATATATGTCTAAGGAGCCTTTATGTCTATTTCATTACCTTGATAACAGGTTTTTTGCATAGGTTCACTACATGCGACAGAACATTAGTTATGTTCCCTTTTGTTTCTTTTAAGATTAAAGAATGAAAAAGATAATTTAACCAGAGTAAAGTGAGTGGCGCTACTAGAATGGTTTTTTTTATCGTATCCAGGTAATGACCATCGGCATACACAAACGGTAATATTAAAAAACGTTATAGCTATCTAGGAAGACTTAGTAAGGAAAGTAATTTACTAGGTATTGGTGTACGAGATGGAATGTTAGTAGTCAAGTACTTTTTATCGAAGATAGCTTAAGCTGGAAAGATGTAGTCAAAGGTCTTGTATTTAGCTAAAACAAGCTTTTCAATCTTTGATAGCGATTGAATTTAAATCCCCCTGAAATACTGTTTTAGGAAGAGAAAGGCAAACCTTTTGGTTACAATATTAATAGAGGGTAGAATATGGTAGCCGGTAAATTTACTTACTTAAAAAGTTTAATTTTAGTTTCGGCTCAGCTCAGCTTGGAAAATTATCGTTAATATAGGCCACGCGTATTTCTAACCACCTGGGAACTCTTTTACTTTGCCTTCAAGTAATCATCATCTACATAATTTAAGCACAGTGAAATTGCAAAAAACCGATTTAGATTTAAATTAATATGTCGGCAAGTATACAACAATTGTGTAGTTTCATCGAGATATTCTTTAAGATTCCATCATCAGATTGACTTGGTGAAAACGGGACAACCTCAGTCCATAAATAATGGAGAAATCAAAGTCGGTAAATAAACAAAAACGAGTCGCCAAATGTATTGCTTGGTGAAAAACTCGGGAACTCAACCAATTAGGACATTTTTTAAACATTTTTAGCTCAAGGTATATTCAAGCTTAGAAAGGGGTTATACGAAAAGAAAAACTAAAAGCAGGGAAAGCAGAAAAACAATACTTTAATTTTTCCCTTACAAAGTATTACTAACTGTCACTGTTTATAAAGTCGCCTAGTTAGTTTCAAATACTTATAAAATACTAGTTAGTTTAAAATAACCCGCGGCTTCGTAAATTGAGACGTAAGTTTTCCTATATTTCAAATTTGATCAAACTGCACACTGTATGTAAATTTGATTAAAATCGGTTAGGTAGTTTATGAGTCCATCTCGGACAAATACCGTGACACGTAATTTATATATTAAGATGTTATAATATGTACAAGTTATTTATTAGCCAAGCTCTAATTAGAATTTCCCTTTCGTAATAAGTAAATTAAGGGCTTCATATATGATTGTCAATTTTTAAAATTACTTTTGGATGCAATAATATTTAGGGCCTCCTTGAACTTGCATAGCATTGAATCTTACATTTGGATGCAATACAATCTCAGATTTCGTTAACATTTACAATGTGGGAACTTACATTTGGATGCAATACAATCTCAGATTTCGTTAACATTTACAATGTGGGAACTTACATTTGGATGCAATACAATCAAGAACTTCCGTAGTTTTAACAACATTTCAGTTTAAATATTTTGTATGCAATACGATCTGGGATTTTGTTAACATGCAAATTATTGAGATTTATATTTAGATGAAATACAATTGAGATTTAAGTTAATATTGGGAGTCCTGAATTTACATTTGGATGCAATAAAATCTATAGCTTTCTTAGCAATGGGTTTTAGCAATATTTGAACTTACCTTTTGATGCAATAAAATCGAGGGCTTTGTTGACATTGGCAATTTTGTGGAAGCGCATTTTGCCGCGGTCGGGCTTGGGCAGGGTTTCTCCGGAGATGACTTCGAGGAGCAGCATCAGCTTAAGGCCATTACGGAAGTCGTCTTCGATGTTTTCGATGCCGGTACCGGCCTTCCGCAAATGACTGTTGCACCATGCCGTGAAAGTCTGAAAAGATACATTAAATAGGTTAACAAAATACACGTCTACAATTAATCTACACGAATTTGACATTTGTTATAATGACATAGATATTAAGAAATATTTTCTAAAAAATCCACCCCTAAAGGAGTAAATAGAGGGATAAGAATTTCTGTGGAAGTCGGTCAAGTTTTGAGGAACATCATGAAATGTGGTACCTATGTTGTTTGTGATTGAGAGAACGATATAGGGTTCTTATTTTGATATTTAAACAAGTTCTTGCCAGAGAGTTTAAGAACAGTAATTAGTACGTAGAGGAAGTAGCGGAATATAGTTATTAATTTAATATAAGCGGTTTTATTTTGAATTCTAACATATTTGCATGGGATAATACAGTCATCCTGATGGAGATTTCCTGATAGTAAGAGACAACCGTGGTCATAAGAAAACACGAAAAATACAGAATATAATATTATGGCAGCAATCACGTCGCGATTTGATAAAACATTTTTTTCGAAAGCAAATTTTTTTCCCCGTGTTGGTCCGGGCTCCTTTGCAGAATAGACCATCTGCCTTTCTGCCAGGCAGCTCGCAAAAGGCGAGCACAGGCTTACCGTCACTAACACCGTGACATCTGACTAGGTGGTAGAGTTTCGCAGCGACCCACCCGGATTGGTACCATCGCCTTACCTATTCCTGCCGCCATAACGTCATGACGTGTTCCAGTTTGGAGGGTAAGGTAGCCGGTAAACTTACTTTTGCTCGAGGCCTAACATCCCGGCCTCAGGTTGGCAACGCACCATTACCACCTTTGGTGGCTCTAGGCGGCAATAATTTCTTACCATCAGGAAATCCGTCTGCTTGTTTGCCTTCCAATATCATAAAAAAAAGAAAAAAAAAGCTAGCTAATCATTCCGAGATGGTCCCGTAATAACTTTA
>NJDC01004534.1:44695-54798 GCA_002245475.1 Calephelis virginiensis
GGGTGCCTTGGTTGTACCTCTGCCTACCTCTTGGGGGATATGGGCGTGAAGATACTTTACTTAATACACATTTTCACACCGTGTCCCCTGCAGATTGAGCAGAAAAAATCTTTTCAATCCTTGCAAAACAGCCTAGCTTTCTTCAGATTCATTACTCACTTTATAAATGTTTTTTTATATATTTAAAAAATATATAAAGTCATATTGCTAAATAAAAAGGGTTTAGCTTTGACAAATGTGTGGCCAACCTCGCGGTTTTTACAATTTTGCCGGGCTTTTAGTTTAGCTGCATTTTACCATTGTAGTAATGAGTCACCATCGTTCGATTCTTGGCACAGGATACACTCACAACTGCTGACCTACAACGCACCCGTATGTCATCTGATTAACGGCGCAAGCGCAGGTAATGGGGACACATCGTATAATCATCAATATTCGTATATCACTAGCGAGAAGTGCAAGTCGTATTTTTTGTAAATTAACTCCTAACGTCGCCTTTTATTCTATAAATATTTTCATTTAAGATATTCTCAGTAAGTTCTAATACGTATTCAGAGGTCTGAAACAATTACTCTCGTACCTCTGAAGAGGAAGATACCCATGTTTAGCCGAAGACACTAAGTCCCAATCATAATATGATAGGTGGCAATCCTACCGCCAACCGGGCACAAATCCGGTCCCGGGCAACGAAGTTCTTATAAGAAACTAAAAAATACATTTTGTTTTTGTTATCCGACGCGAGGATTGAGCCCGGGACCTCATGAAGTCAAGTCCAACATCGGACCGATCGACCACGGAGGCGACAACATATTGAGATAACTCAATACCGATAATATGTGTATATTGTTTAAATTCAATATCAACGTTTACAAAGTAGCTAAATTTCTAAATGTCGCTATTTATTCTGTAACTGCAACTATATTAATATGTACGGCTACCCTACTCTTTAAAATAAGACAGTAGTGGGCATATTTTTTAAAAAAGAAACACTTGATTTGTTACTTATAATTTATTATTTTATAAATAGCCTATCGGTTTCGCTTATTACACCAGCATCAGAGCTAAAACTTTAACTTTAAGCGACAATTGTTATAAGTGAAATCGGTAGGTTATTTATAAAATATTATATGACCCCATCATTCCGTAATCTGTATCAAAGCCAACATTATCATCCAACCCGAATTGACTATAGTCTTATTGGTATTGACCATATTTTTGTCTATTATTTTGCACTTTCATTTGAAGTTGGGCATGAATTTTGAAACGTCAAGACGCCTCTGCTGCAAACCCTCTTCCATAGATAGTGTTTTTCAACCATAGCTGCTCATTTCCTGTACAAAAATTTATCTTCCAATGCTAAAATTCTTAGAAAGTAACGAAAAGTAACTTTAAGGAAACACAGACCACGGTTATTCCAAAGTAATTAGCTCTTACATTTTAAAAGATCGTGACAAGGTTGTAGTTCCGATGTATTATTTGTAAAATGTAGTGACAATTATCAAAAAAACTTTGTAGGGACCTTGTATAAAAAGAGGATGTCCTTGAGATAAAACGTGACCCAGTATTCGAAATAAAGTCACCTTCACTCACGGCCATCTAAAATAACGTTTGCAGGTGTAAGTGTGCTATTTAGATATACGGTTGTTAGTTACGACTTGTGAGCATTTCTTCGTCTGAAATATGAAGGCTTGTCCGAGGTGACACTGCGTATCAGTTCCGCTACGCTCACTCAAATGCAAATAGATATGTCCACTCCCTAGAAATATATTTATTTTCTTCGTGTTTTGTCAAAATACAATGCTTTGTTGCGCGTAAATTACATAGAGCTATAACTTGACTAATCACCAAAAATATATTTGACGGCGAAATTATTGCAGCCCTAGCTTAAGCTTAAGCTTATTCAGCAAAAACTACATAAAATATACATAATTTAGAAATCCTTAGCCTAAATAAGTGAATATTTCACTGCACAAACATTTCTTTTTCTTACTTGCAGATTAAATTTTATGGACACATCACATGGTGAACAGGCCATTTGATATTAAAGAAAATTGTACAAAGCTTACTTCCGACAATTTGAGTTTTAGTCTGAAAGTGAAACTTTATACATAACAGCAATTAATTTTAAGGTATCTCTATGAAATAACTTACAGAAAAAACTATAAAAGTTTGAGAAGGAGAAAATTGAGACTATTCGGTAACAATTACAATATTTTAATAGAAAGGAAGAGAACGAAGTTAATACCAGTAGATTGTGTTACAATCATTGACTGACATAATTAATTTCTAATTGACTTGAACAGTTGTAAATTCTTAATTTTAACTCCCTTTTCTAGAAAAGAGGGCTGGCAGGGGACGATATTTTTTCCATCCGTTAGTATAACTGCTCATTAATATAGAATAGTAACAATTTGGGACCGAAAATAGTGCCCTGAAGTATATCAAACTCACAGTTTTCAAAAAATCTTGTAGATAATGCTACTATCATAGGTAATACCGGCTAATAAAAATGTCGACGCGCACAAATACCACTTGTATAGTTCAAGTGAATAAAGATTTTTCTGATTCTGATTTTGATTCTAAGGTATTCCTAAAGGGATTTAGGTTGTCTACCGGGTTAGGTTTTATAGTATTTAAAAACTTTGTCAATAACCTGTAAAGATTCTGGTACATACTGTTAGTAATTTCTTCTTAACCGATCTACTAATGACTAAGTTAACTTCGTCGCGTATTTTTGCATCTGCATTACTATTCTTGAATTAGTCAAATGTTGAAACCTACATTGGATTGGAACTTGACTAAGCCATGTTATCTGACGGAGAATAACCTAGCTAATGTTAGATGTGCCGGAACTTCATTCCTTGGCTGTAACATAAAATTGTTAAATTGATGAATCGAAGGTATATTTCAAAATGCCACTCCAGATCTTAATATAGTAAATAATTTGGCATGACAGACTTTTGGCTAACAAGATAAATATATTATATGGCCTCTATTTGTCTTACATAGATGATTTATAAATATCGCTGTTATTGAGGAATCCAAGGCGAAACTGGTTTATTGGCTTTTATTACATAACCTTCAAAATGTCCGTATTAATATGCTGGATAAGAAATTTTACATGACTCATTAAATACTTGCAGATATATCACAGACGGATGATGAATCATATTATTTGCGTACTGGTTGCAAAGTAATTAATTATATAATTGTTATGTTTAATATTTTGTCTAGGGAAACAACGATACATACCTACTTCCTTCCGCCGATATCGATACCTATATGGACAGAGAAGAATAAAGTTTTAAAGAAAGATTCTAAATCTACTTGCGCTTTTGGAGGATAGTTGTCTCCTACATCATAAAATTAATAATGTTTTGGTGTATTTGCAAAATTAGTGTAGCTGATTAAGACACATCGAAAAACTCGCGATATCGCTGACATAGTTTTATCGATATTGGATGCGTCATTAATTTTGAAGCTTGCAAAAAAACTGAGAAAGCGTTGCTGTTTTGGTATCCTGTAGATAAGACAAGAGAGTGATCAGCTGCTGTTTTGCTAATTTATGTTTGTTTACATACATTACTTCGTATATTTTTCAAGCCTGTATTGTTTTTGAAAGTTACGAAATGCAATTTAAATGGATTTTTAGATATATTCTAGCAGGTCTTTGTTATTTCTTTTTATATATAGTCCAAGGGTGTATTAAATTGTCTAGTATGTTTGGTATGTTACCAATATTTTAATCTCTGTTAGGTTCTAGTTGTTATAGTTACAGAAGGCTTCAAAATTACTTGTTTTGTTAATTAATTAAATAAAAACTATCAAGTTTGCAAAAGGTAAATTTATTTATTTTACTAACCATTTTAGAGAAAAGTTGTCAATTTTATGTAAAGCCTTGTTATTCAAAACGTAATTTATAAGTTGCTCAAAATATGTGAAGATCAATAATTTCGAATAACTTAACTGTCATTGCAGGATAAAGTTTTCTTTTAAAAATTATGTACTTAAAAAATTAAATGTTATAAAAATAATTTTTTGTCACTAATATAGAAGGGCAAACCGCAACGTCATTGGTATATGCGTCATGCTGGTTATTTTTATTATCTTGAAATTATATTTGGCTTGACATCCCGGATATAATGTCAAATACATGAACAGATCAACAGTGTCGTAACTCCAAAATATGCACTATGTTCGAGTTATGACATTATTGATTTATCATCCATACATAATTATGTGCGAAATTGCTATATCTTGAAACTCGCGGGATTTTTTAACCCAAGCAAACATGAATACAGATTTTCCCTCAGATTTCTTAAAGGTGCACTAACAAGCTGAAGGTTTTATGCTTAAAAAAGTCTTAAAGTTTTGAGTAAGTTTATCAGCCACTCAAAGCCTTTAGCGACATTAGAGAAAATTTACGTTAGGTTATTAAGAATTGATAAGATAACGATTCGCTATTATCTAGATATCTTTTCAAATATGAAGTAGATATAAAAGTGAAATAACATAGTTTTGTAATCGGTCAATAATTAAAAATAAATTTGAAAGTTTGTTATTTAGCACGAGTCAATGAAAGTAATTAAATAGAAGTGTTCGTTTAGAAAGCGGCAGCCTCTGAGAAATTTTATTTAAAGTTCTATATTTATTTTGCCAATAATTAATTTATAGACAATTTTTGGTTAATTTGCATTGTGCTTGTTGCAATATAGGAAGCAGAATCAAGATTTCATTAATGCTAAAAATTATGCATCGCCTATGGACATCAAAATTTTAAGGGTGCGTTTCCAAACTAAAGCTAGTATTATTCCTCTTGGATATGTAGTGTCTACCGAATGCTATTCCCTCCGCACTGGAATATGACAAAAGCGAGCATTACCGATACTGCGACAGGACATGATAAAGCTGTGGTACAGATTTGGAAAAGTCGTTGCATAGCCTTTTCTGACTAATGCCAATTCAGGAATCTAAATGACATTCAACTGCCGATAGGGATGTCATTTCCTTATACCAAAACACGCCCGAACACGACAAAAACTCGTAACGTCTTATTTATAAATATATATTGCATTACAGTGTAATATAAAAACTATAAGGACAACTTTAAGCCTGGGAGAATTTTGGTCTTGTTTATTAGTAGTTAATAAGACGGATCAAGTTTGTATGTTTTCAAGCAACTTCTACAAACGGATCGGAGTGGAATGGAAAGGATGTTCGAATTGTTTATATTGCATGAAGCAATTTCGATGTTGTTGTGGGTTGTAAGGTGATTTTTGGTTAGCCACATTAAGATTAAGTGGTTTTTGAGATATACTTAATACCACGTATTATTTAATACCCCACTAAAAAAAGAGGTGAAGTTCGACATATGGATTTTTTTGTTTGAAGTAATTGATATTGTTTTTAGCTACTAACAAATAGATTATATATTTATGTCTTTAGTTTTGTGATTATTGTTTATAAATGACGAGTAAAGACATACTAAAAGTGTTTATTTAAAACCGGTATTGAAGATTGGCTGCGCCCAAATTAACACTTTTCTACTTGAATGCTTTTACAATTACCACATTAGAACGATAGTGTTTTCATACCTCTGACATCATTGGACACTTGTATAATTTCGATAATTGCTTACTCAGATGCGAACCAATTAGTTGGCAACCCAATGAGTACTTGTGACAAATTGTTTGTTTTGAAGTGCTAATCTAGTTTTGATACATCTGTGTAAATATGCAACTTTACAGTAGCGTGTTTAAGATATCTTTAGTAATCATTAATGTTAGCAATACACACGAACTCTCTCTTATTACTATGTCTTTAATAATTTTATAAAATTATCCAACCTTCAACCCTTAATAACCTATACAATAGAAATCTAAAACCCTTGATTCAGATGGGTCAAATTACTGTTCAAAATGTTTCAAGTTGATCCTTCACAGAATACCATCTTTGAATGTAATTTTGGGTCCTTTTAAAAATAAAATTTAGGCCGTTTTTCTTAACGTAAGTTTTTATACTGCTCGATGAAATAGGTGTTGATATAGATACATATAGAGTACCCCCGGTCTAGTGAGTCTTAAAATTTATTTTAACCAACTGTACCTTAAATTGTGTTCAATCACCCTGCAACGTCCCTACCCAGAGAATGTGTCAAGAGTAGTTCATGTACCTGAAATAAATAAAATCATAATAAATAATCACTTCGGAATGAGCCATCTTCCTTTTCTCAACGTTTTCCGGGCACCAAAACATATTTTGATTTATTTATTATTGTCAAGATACCTCAAAAATAACCCCACATTTCAATTGGAGAAAAGTGACATCGAAACCAAAGTCTGTGCCTTACTTTACGGGGCTTAGCTGTCAGTTTTACCACAGTCATTGAATTAACTGACGGATAACCTAGCGTGTAAGGTGACTAAAATTTATATGCATGTATTTCATTAACGATCACTAAAACGTAATTCAATGAGCATCTATTACCGCTAGCTATAAAGAATAATAATTGAATTGACTGACGGATTACCTAGTGTGTCAGTGACTGACATCTAAATGCATATATTGTTTTAACATTCAAAAGTGATTGATCTAATGTCACTAGCTATAAAAAATAATAATTGAATTGACTATGTAACGAATAACCTAGACTCTAGAGAGTAAGGAGACTGACATTTTTAGGAATATATTTTGTTAACATTCAAACGTGATTAAGTGAGCCTCAACTGTCGCTAGCTATAAAGAATAATTGACTAACAGATAACCTAGTATCTAAGGTGACTGACATTTTATATGCACTTATTTTGTGGCCACTGAATTGAAACGTAATTCAGTGGGCGTCTATTATCGCTGGCTACAAAGAATGAAGTATTTTGAGTATATTTCTAGAATTGTAATTTCTTTGCAATATCCTCGACGTTAACTGTGACCTCGCGGTCACCTTTCTCTTTATCGTTTTCCGGTCACCACCGAACAGTCATCAAATCTGCATTCGCTTTTGTAAACCTGGCATGAACTTTTCGCGTCGTGGATTTGAAAGCCAGAAATAACAAGAACATTTCTCATTGAAACTGTCTTGAGATAATTAAAGCTCAGAAAAATTGACTTCGTTACCAATAAGTACATCATCTATATAAAAATTGAGTATTTTTCTCCATGTTCCTGGGATTCCATAATCAGATCCAGATTTGATGGCAATGGGACCAGAACTTCAGAAGTACGCCCTTTTAAATACAAAAAAGAATGTTTAAAATCGGTTCAGAAATGACAGAGAAATCGATTAAGAAACAAAGGAGTCGAACATATAAACTCCTTTTTCGAAGTCGATTGAAAAATGGAATTCTCAGATTGAATGTGTCAAAGCGTTGCTATGTCAATGACGTCACTATTTTTTTTACCGTAGAATACGTATTTGTTACGTTAGTTCCTTGTTCTACGTAATCAGTGCCTTGTTGTAGGTATATTGTCTTTTTTTTTTAATTTTTTAATTCTGTAATTTTGTATTTTTTCTTAGATTTTTAGTTTTTTTTTCATTTCAGGAATTGAACTCGCAACATTTGTCTCTCTGTCTCTGCTTTTTCATTTATTCTTTTAAGCAAATTGAATATTTGTCTCGAGTACGGGAATCTAGCAAAGAATAAAAATAATCGTAAAGTTTTTTTGTTCATATAATTACTTTTTTTATTTTAGAAGTCAGCGTACAAACGCACGGGTCTCCTGACGGTAAGAGTATATGTTATAGGTGCTTAGCTGCCCTGTGACCGGGATATTAGGCCTGTATGCAAGTCTCAAGGCTACCTTACCCTCCAGGCCGGAACATGACAGAGTCAGTCAGTGGACCCTATCCGCATATATTGCTTCATAGCACTCTACCACCTAGTCTTGCTAGTGATGACCTATATTTTAACCAGTCGGAGGGTAAGGTAGCCGGTAAACTTATATTTGCTCTAGGCCTGAGATACCAGCCTCAGGTTGGCAACACACCATTACCACCTTTGGTGTCTCTACGCGGTGTGAATTTCTTACCATCAGGAAATGTCCGTCTGCTTGTTTGCCTTCTGTTATGATAAGAAAAAACCGGTGCTCGCCTCTTACGAGCTGTCTGGCAGAGAGGCAGATGGTCTATTCTACTCAGCGGACCCAGACCAACCAACTGCTTTATTTAATTTGTACATATGCATATTCATTTGTATATTATAAATAAGGGCATTTCAGAGGATATTACAAGTAAAGTGACAGAAATTTAAACCACTATTTTATAATTAGTGTATTTTTGTGAAAAACAAGTAGGAACAGTGTTACCAGATGTAAAATTTTTACGCGTTTCAATGGACATCTGCGCAAGGTGTTTTTATGCGATTACTTTCGCACTTGTCTATAATTTATATCCTATGGTGGTTCCGGGTTTCTTTGACAAATATAGACTAAATATTTTTTTGATAAAAAGTAGCTTGCAAGAAGCGAGCAACGGTTCGTGTGCCACTAGCACCGTGACCAATATAAGGTGGTAGAATAAATTCAAACTGGTAATATGCGTCTTCTTGTTTGCCTTCGAATATTTAAACTATATTACATAAAACAAAAATAATGCTGTTAAAACTGTCTCCAACTATTTCATTGGGTACCACAATATCACAAAATACTCGATCGAATTTTTTTTAACTTTAAAGGAAATAAAATAATCTAAACATTTCTTTTGAATATCGAATGCTATTTCACCTAGGTATTTTTATGGCAACTGGTAACTAAACCCTACTAATATTACAAATGAGAATGTAAGTTTGTTTGTAACACTTTCACGCGAAAACCACTTAACTCTTGGAGGTATTAAAAGCAGCTTAGGTTACTTTTTTAATGACTTAAATGCGAGCGAATTCGCGGCTCACAGTTGGTAGTTGTTAACTTTCAGTTACCAGAAAAACATGGCGCGAATACACTATGAATAACAGGCTCGAATGATTTAATTTTTCAAAATTTGTTAATACTTTTCTCCCCATTTTTTTTTTCGATTTAAGACCTTATCTTTACAATCCAATAAGTCGACGTGACGCTTTAGTCAATGTAAATTTTGAGCATTCATCTATACTAATATTGTAAAGAGGTGAAGAGCTGCGTGAAACTGCTAGTTAGATATATTTAAGGAAATTAAAACATAATTTGGGTTACGAAAGATCCAATCTTAGTTTCGGTATTAATAGATTTGTGTAGTTTCGTAGTTGCGGAAGTTTCGTTACGACCCAAATGGTTTACTTACGCGTTTTTGAATATCCCATGATGTAATAACAGTATATTGCTTCAAACTAACATGACTTCACTGTACACAAATTTTCCGAGAAAAAATAGCTAGGAACTAGTTCAGACTAAACACTTCATTGAAGGTAAAGTGTTGTACAGGAACTTGCTCGGGTAGGTATTTAGCTATTCTTTCTGTCATACTGACAATGTTCGTCGCCATGATGTTCTAGTCCGGAGAGTAGTCCGTAAACTTGCACATTAAGCCCAATAATCCGGGCACGTGATAGCGCACCTATAACATCTGCGGTGTCTGGAGCATATGGTTATCTCTTACTATTAGCAGAGCCGCGTGTATGTTCGATATCCTGTCTCATAAAACTAAACTGAATAAGTAACTAGAAACCTACAGACGACTTACTCTCTAAGAATAAGTTTTGGCATAAAAAAGGCAAAATTGAAACTTAACAAGTAAGAAGAAGGTCCATTTAGCGCTTGGCGTGACCAAAAAAAAATACAAACTCACAGGCTTTCTGGGAGGATCTCCAGCATAACATACATAAACTTCAGTATGATGCTCTCCTTTGTGAAAAAAACATGCTGATCTTTTCAGCCTTTCTGGTTTAGTTAAGTAAGTTATTTTTTTAATAATAGTCAGACATAAAAATCACTGATTTTCTGTTGGACATAAATATTTGGCGCATCTAGCCATGTTGGACCTGAGACTGACATATCAACGCCACTAGTTGTTTTACCCTTTAAGCCAGACCACAACAATGGCACTTATTACAGCAGGAACAGCTAAAGAGGCGTTATAAGTCTATATTGCTATATAATGACTGTAGTGAACATTAAATATTAAGGACCCTAAG
>NJDC01004534.1:55520-74926 GCA_002245475.1 Calephelis virginiensis
CAGCTGCTTTGTCTTAAGTATCTTCACGCCTATATCCCGTGGTTGGCAGAGACACAACCAGGGCACCCAGACTAGCCGAAGACACTAAGTCCCACAATGTGACAGGTGGCAAGCCTATCGCCAACCGGGCACATATCCTATCCCGAGCAACATTTTTTTTATTAGAAAATTGGAAAAACCCAATTTTCTTTTTGTTGCCCGACCCGGGATTCGAACCCGGGACCTCATGCAGTCGAGTCCAACAACTGAACCGCTAGACCACACAGGCGATTTGTCTTGGCTACAAAAAAATGCTTTTATTCTAAATTTAAATTTAAAACTAGTTTGGCAACTAGTTTTAAACTTAGGGAGGTACTTAAATATAGATTTGAGTTTGAGTGATTACTTATCTGAGCATCTCAAATGAGATGGCCCCATTCGTTCCCGGCAACGCGATATTTATATCAAAACTGGACTACCGGGTTTATGTCAATAGTGTGGCGTAATCAATTTACAGTAACTGTCGTATTAATAAACGCGGCGTAAATTACTCCAAGGTTTAACCATGGATTGTAGTTCTTATTACAATGTGATACAGACTATAATATCAACTTAATTTTACACCGACCTTAGTCCATTTTTATTAATAAGACGGTAAATGTTTTTTATAGCATTCTATAACACAAGAAGCTGCCCGCTTATTTGCCATTATATTATAGTTAGATATCCCGCGGGAAACTTTTTATTATGATACTGGAAGGCAAACAAGCAGACGGATTTCCTGAT
This sequence comes from Calephelis virginiensis, assembly GCA_002245475.1. Lineage (NCBI taxonomy): Eukaryota > Metazoa > Arthropoda > Insecta > Lepidoptera > Riodinidae > Calephelis > Calephelis virginiensis. The sequence goes on from NJDC01004534.1 coordinate 56,286, forward strand.
GGTAAGAAATTCACGCCGCCTAGAGACACCAAATTTGGTAATGGTGCGTTGCCAACCTGACCGGGATGTTAGGCCTCTAGCAAAAGTAATTTTATCGGCTACCTTACCCTCCAAACCGAAGCACGTCAACGGCAAGCATTGGACATTATGGTGGCAGGAATAGGTAAGGAGGTGGTACCAATTCGAACGAGCAGTGCAGTTTGCCTGGGTAAATATCAACCAACTTTGTCACCAATTTTGTAGCTTAAGGAATTAAAAGAAATTACCCCAGGAGTTGAATCTTCGGTAGCTCAAATGGTTAGAGCATTCATCAGCGAGAGACGAAAGTACAATTCAAATCCTCTTTGAGGGAAAATGTTTCTTTCTTGGCAATTTGTGAAAATTTATCCCATGCGCGAGACTAGTGTCAACATTAAAATAACTTTATTTTTCCTATTCCTGCCACCATAATGACAGTGTATTGACGCAACAATGTTAGTGGAAAAGCAGTTGTCCTATATTCTTCAAAAGAATCTGGAACCACCGTGGCTGTTCGTCCAAATTGGTTCAAAGGGGTTGAATAATCACCAAGTAATTTCAGATTAGGTAAATATTTTTCATTTACACAAATCTATTTCTGTCCCACGGGAGATTAACACGTAATAAATACTGTTGTTTGAAATACATGTGATTTTAGTTTCGCTACTGAATATTTTTTAACACCAACGATATCAGAATCACTCACTGATAATTTTAGCAGAACAGGATATTTTATCAGTAATTCGGACAGCGTTTAGTTCAAATCAATATAAAGTTATTTTAATGATGTAGTTTAGTTTTTATCCATCCAGACTGGTGGAAGAGTGCTGTGCAGCAACTTTCCCAGGTAGGGATCCATCGCTTTACCTATTCCTGCCACCATATTGACTATTGTCTTATTTCGGTCCTGAGGATGGGGTTACCAGAAGACGTGCACCATTGGACTAACATTCTGACTACAGGACAGCAACACACTTATAATATCTAGGGTGTTTATAAAACTCTTGTCATTAGGAGAACTGTGTCTTACACATTAAAATCCGCTTTTGTTATTTATATCAATAAACTCTGTTCTGCAATTCAAACTTTTGATACCAGAAAGTAACAAGCTTTGGTATAGAAAGTATAACATCTATACGTACGTATATGTATAAATGTCTTTAGCCGCTGTTGTTTCTTACCATCAAGATTTTTTTTTATATTAGAGATTAGCAAAAAAGCAAAAGACCCTCTTCTTCGCTGATCTCTAATAAAAAAAAAACATTGCAAATGTAAGTATGTCTTTTGTTCTTTCAGTCGCAATTCACAATGGAGTTTTGAGTGTGGAGATAGGGAGACAAAAGAGAGACATATTATGCTTCTATTTATCCCGATATCTAAATAGGATTAGGTTAATACGAGTATCGCAGATTCAACGAGAAGGCTGAAAAGGACAAGGATCAAGTGACAGTGTTTTAAGTTCAAGATACTAATGGAAATAAAGTTTAGAGACACTAAGTAAAAGTTGATGGACTTAGAGACTGTACCTTAGAAGATTAAGAAAAATAGGAATTACTCATTAGTCTATAGACTAGATTGTAATGTCGAAGAAGAATGATGAAGATGAAGAAAAAAAAATGTTTCTATTTATCCCGATATCTAAATAGGATTTCGCGGGAGAGGTAACTTTATTACGCGGGCACATCTGCGGGTAACATCTAGCAACAAATCAGCAGGGTCAATAGTGCGTTCCGCTTGAAATACAACAATAACGGTTTGTATGAACAAAATGTTACGTTCCAGTTATACCGGTTACAAACTCGAAGGATACTAACGAGAATCTTCCTGGTGGAAACAAATCTAGTGGAGTTTTTATTACTGTGCTGATGGAAAGTGAAGAAAGGGTCAATGGTGGCATACAAAGCCAAAAGGTTATTCATTCTTTCTTTGAAAAGGAATGAGTTGTCATGCTCTAGGAATATAAGACAAATAATTATTTATTATAATGGAATTCTATCCCTTAACTGTTTAAATAACAGAAGTGGAAGTATATTTAATTCTTTTTTTCTCCAAATTTAGTGAAAGAAAAAGTATATTCATAACGTTGAATAGGTAGGCAAAGGTATAATTAGGACATCCACGACTAGCCAAACTTTTTTTTTAGATTACATTATCACCTTTGCTGTCTCTAGGCGGAGTGAATTTCTTACCGTCAGGAAATCCGTCTGCTTGTTTGCTTTCCAACATAGTAAAAAAAACGTCAGGAAAGCAGTGTGTTTGTGCTAGCCTCTCACGTATAAAAAATACGATTTTTTTGTTAGATTAACTTTTATACTAATGGCAGTGTCTTGTATTACTAACTAGTGGTCGCCCATTGGTCGAAATTCGACTATAATAAATTTTGATATCTTGTTGATAGGAGCGTCATCTTCATTTCTCAAGACCAACTACTACTATCTTGTTGATAAGAACGCCATCTCCATTTCTCAAGAACAACTACTTTGTTACGAAACTTTTTAGTGCACCATCTGTGATCTTTCATCGTAATCACCAATATATTTGTATGTGTGTGTCAAATGCATGGCAGTGTGAGTAATGTTTTATTTATTGATTTAATGTACGTAATAAGCAATATTATTGAAAAATATTAGCGTTTTGCACTTCTCCTACTACCACCACACCACATAAACTATAAGTGTGACAAATTTCACACTCCTCCGTTAGCGCAATTTTCATAAAAAGGGGTCCAAAATGTTGGCATCACGTATTAATATATCGATTATTTGTGTACAATTATTAGGTATTTTTTGTACTCATTAGTTCAATGATACGAGTGCACATACATATATGCCGATAAATACCGAAATAAATTTCATTAAATCCTTATGTAGTATATGTAAATAGCCCAAACGCAGTAAAACTACAGGAAATTGACTTCCAATTTCAATAATATGTAGTTTAAGTACATAAATAATTTAAGCGCAGTTAACTATAATATAAACTACATAAAAAACCGACTTCTATTTCAATTTTAATGTAGTCTAAGTACACAAGTAATACTAGCGCATTAAAACTTAAAAAAACCGACTTCAATTTCCATATTATGTAGACTTAGTATTCAAACAATTTAAGCGCATCAAAACTGCAATATATCCAGTTATTTTATCACAACATCACGATTTGATCTTTCCAAGTTCTTTATTCCAAGATCACTAATTTTATCACCATCCTACTAGTGGTTTTGAGTTATACTGCCTAATGCATAAGTTTTCGTCATTTAAAACTACTAGTCGTAAAACTATTACTTATAATACAATTGATATTAGACCACCTCGAAAGGACCTAACTTTCTAAAAAATTATCATCAAAATCGGTTTATTATCGGCCATGTAATCGCGTAAAAAACATAAAAAAACAGTTGAATTGAGGGTTAAAAAATACTGGATTCAAAATACAATCTTTTCCATAGTGGGTTGAAAAGGTTCTATAAGTTCTCGACCAAAAAGTGGTCGTCAATAGTGAACGTAACAGTGTTTTATAGACAAAATGTTTCGTTCTAGTAATACCGGTTACTCGTTCAAGGATACCGGCCAGAATCTGCTCGGAGTAAACAAATCCGAAGCGAAAGTGGATTCTTAAGTTAATGATTTAAAATATATAACCCGTTTGAACATCAAAAACAATTTTCTTTTCCTTCCTTATTTTGTTATTTATTGTTTAAATTTCCTTACTTGTTTTGTTATGTATTATTCGCCTGCATTGTATAATTTTAAAAAAGCTTTTAAGGGGAAACTCCAGTCACCGCCTGTGATCTAGCGGACTGGTTTTGAATTGGATTTTTTTAATGACTAATTTGTTGCTAACCCTGAGGTTTTTACAACTTCACCGGGGACTTTATTTCTGTCAATTTTACATTTGAATCTTCCTCAGGAGTCACTCTATCAATCTGTGAAAACTGTATGAAAATGTGATAAGTATTTTTTAGTTTATCGCGAACAGACACTTACTTTGTTTTATAACATGTACATATCATTTAAGTTCTTTTTATCTATGATACTAGAAGGCAAACAAGCAGACGGATTTCCTGATGGAAAGAAATTTACGCCGCCTAGAGACACCGAAGGTGGTAATGGTGCGTTGCCAACCTGAGGCCGGGATGTTAGGCCTCGAGCAAAAGTAGCTTTACTGGATACCTTACCCTCCAAAACCGGAACAAGTCATGACGTTATGGCGGCAGGAATAGGTAAGGCGGTGGTACCAATCCGGGTGAGTCGCTGCAGAACTCTACCACCTAGTCAGATGTCACGGTGTTAGTGACGGTAAGCCTATGCTCGCCTTTTACGCCTTTTACGCCTTTTGCCTGGCAGAAAGGCAGATGGTCTATTCTGCATAGGAGCCCGGACCAACACGGGGTTAAGTTCAACATGGTAGCAACGTACCTACCTATCAACTCAACCTATAGATTTAACTAGTGACAGCTTTCATGTACCTACCTATTTGCAACGGTTGTTTCTTACCATCAGGATGTCACGGTTAAGTACCAAGCCATTTAAGGTAAAAAAAAGTATCCTTACATCCGTGTAGTCGAAAAGGTGGTCAGAGGTACAACCAGGGCAATGAACCAACGACTAGTCGTAGATAGTCCCCACAAAATCCCTCAACCCACCGAAATCCGTCAACCCACCCTGGATTGGATATTAATTCCGGACAACGTTGTTTTTATTAGAAAATTAAAAAGAAAACACAAATTCAGGTCAATAATATTAATTGGGAGAGGAAATGTCTTCTATTAAAGGTCGCCTCTGTGGTCAGGCGGTTTAGGTGTTGGACTTGACTGCATGAGGTCCCGGGTTCGAATCCCGGGTCGGGCAACAAAAAGAAAATTTGGGTCTTCCAATTTTCTAATAAAAAAAATGTTGCCCGGGATTGGATATGTGCCCGGTTGGAGATAGGCTTGCCACCTATCTCATTGTGGGACTTAGTGTCTTCGGCTAGTCGTGGGTACCCGGGCTGTGCCTCTGCCTACTTCTTCGGGGATATTTGCATAAAGATACTTTTTTTTAAAGGAAATTTCTACAGGCGAAACCGGGTACTTTGACTATAGTAGACCGGGATATTTACATGAAGTCAGGTCAAGAAAATTTAAAATGGAAATGTTTTCTATTGAAGGAAATATCTAAAGAAGAAACCGGGTACGAATATTTAATATCCATTCCTTTGCGAGGTGTCAAACGTAGGTTCCCAAACTTAGTCAAACCGGTACTTTGCATGCCTTATCGCTTTTTACGTGGTGTTATATTACTTTAGTTTTATTTGGAGCATTATCCTTGTATACTCGTATAGAGTTAAGTGGTTTACATTGTACGAAAATAATGTAACATTTGAGCTCGACAAAGGTAAGGCTCCCTGATACCGTGCTTAGGGTTGTCAAATTGTTGCAATCCTCTGTAAGATTATTGGGAGTTACGTGTCGCGTATTGGGAGTTACGTGTGGCTTATCACCCTATATGAAAACTATTAAGTATAAAAAAATATTTATCTCAAAAAGCGCAAAATGAATACAGTGTTTAGGGTTACCAAATAAATATGTACTTATATTAAATTGAATTCATAGTTATATAAAAATCTAAAACTTGATGATTAATAGCTTTTGTAACTAAGAAAAAAAGTTTAAATTGGACAGTAAATTTGTAGGTTATAATAGGTTTTACAAAATTATTTTACGGTTTTGAGGTGCAGGTTATTAAGTAAATCGCTGAAAAGCCACTAGTGGTAGAGATAATGAAAACCTTCTTCATCTATAGGTTTTTCCTTATTATTATCTCTTGGTTTTTTATCTGTTATACAGTACCTACGAGTACAAGTACGAGAGTACAAGTAGTATGCATTAGAATGGTTGAAATTTGCAAATTTTATTTTATAAACGCGTAAAACGCAAATGGTAGAAGAGCTGATAAAAGAAAATATATAGATATCATGCTGAGTCTGAGATCTTTGATTACGGGTTATTTCAGGCTTCATTAACACGAGTACATTAATTAAAAAAGATAGAAATTAACTACAGAATAAGCAAACCCAAACTATTTGAAGAAAAATGGTTTAAAACATTTTTGGGTTATCATTTTTCCTTATTTAATTATTATTTGACAACCCTCTCCATTCGATAACAATGATAAGTCTATGATACCCACCTACAAAAAAATATGTGCTCTTATTATATTATGTTGCTACGTTAAAAAATCGACGGTATTGCTTGTCAATGTTTAATGTAATGGAAGTTTATGAAATTGTAAATAAATCCTTAGTTACCTTTCAGTTTAACTTTGGGTATTATGATTTAAAATAGATTACGTAAAAACTCGTTTCATAATAAACATCCTTTTTAAAAAGTTGTTTAGTCTACCTTCATCAAAAGTAATTTGATTCAGAAAAAATAAGTGGTAACCCTACTCGTGTCATAACAATAGCTGGAATACCCAATTTGGGAGAGACTTTGTTAGAGCACAGCTGCACGCTTATTAAAGGTTGCTACCTAAAATGTTGGTAGACAATTTGTGTCAGTATTTAATTATACGTTAAGTTTTAAGCGGGCTCGTGATAAGGGGTTACTACAGCTCATCAGTTCCCTTTTTTAGTTTGTTTAAAGGTTTTTTTTTGGCTAATCAGAAGGAGCTTGCATTAGTGTTTTTTGTCATTCGTCTCATTCTAAAACACTGTAATAGAAGGAGATAAACATATAGGTCATATCACAGTGATATGACCGATAGGCGATTAGCTTTAAGAAACGATATCTTTTTGAAAGCCTTGAGTAATTTAACCACCCTCTTTTACTTTAATAATATATTAGAGGCCCGTGATTTGACTTACCCGGCAATTAGCACCTTTGTTCCTCAATTTAAAAAAACTGCGTCCTTAAATAGATTAATTTTGATAAAACACATATTAAGTTATAAGTTGGAATCATAATACTTTAAATAGTGAAATTTCGATAAAGATGGGTCCAGTAGCTAAAGTACAGTATCAAATATACAAGAACACTAATCTACAAAATATTTGGGACTATCTCTATCTACAAATAATTTAAAACTAGTCTTTAGTCTAGTTTTTATAATAAAATATAAAAAGATGGAACTTAATTTTAGAATATTTCAATGAAATGAAAGATATTGTATATAATTTCTAATATGTGAAGAAAAGATCGCTTTCTTAAATATCATCCTTAGAAACCCAGACCCAGATGATTTTTCTGTGTTTATGTATTTCTTTTTGATGTTGTACATTAAAAAATATAAGTTTGTTCTAGAACAATTGATATATACTTGATAAGACCCGAAATTCAATATAAATTGGTAGTTAATAATAAAAACAAACCCAACATTTTAAAACATTCCAAAGTGTAAAAAAATAAAAGCAAAAGACATCGTTGGAGTAAAAAGCGCAAAAACGAACTAACATTTTAATATTGATAACAAAATAGTGATCAAAATAAAAACGTTTTGCCAAAGAAACTTGTCTCAGTAAAATTAAAAACATGGCTACGATCCCTTAGTTGAAGAAGTCAAGAGCAATAATTAATAAAAGAAAAGAAACTAAAGAAGCTAAAACAAATACATATTTTATAAGTGATTAAATAAATTTCACTTTTAAGCAGAATAAATTAAAATGAACGAAAGGAATAAATAAAAACAAAAAGAAAACGTTGAATCGAAAACAAACTAAAAAAATACTCCCACACAGCATAAAGTTACCAAATTTATATTTTATAACTGATTAAACAAATTTCACTTTTAGGCAGAATAAATTAAAATGAACGAAAGGAATAAATAAAAACAAAAAAAAGAACGTTGAATCGAAAACAAACTAAAAAAATACTCCCACACAGCATAAAGTTTTCATTACACCTTTACGATTATTCCTAAAAAACTTGGCCCAGCCGCTAAAATATTTTACGAACCCTCATTGTAAAAATAAGTGATTCACATTTTTCTTCGGTATTTGCTCATTACCGAAGATTTACAAGATATCAGTTACAAAGTAAACAGGTTTACAAGCCAACCTCCTACGCCTGTTCAAGATATCAATTTGGACGTCAGCCACTACATTCAAATGATCTATTGTTCGGTTTCGAAGTGTTGAAATAATAATGCAAGGTTCGAATGCATGAAGCAGTGGGAAAAGATAGATGACTTTAAAATGGACAGAAGTAAAGCAAACAAGTTCATTGGCAAAGTATTTTGACGTGACACACCCGTCGAAATTACGCGATGGAAATTACGTTTGTTGTTTATAGTAGAAGATCCGAACCTACATCGAGTTACACCAAGCTGTTAATGGGATAAAACATATTTTATAATAAATTTTGTGTATTAGAAATCATATTAAAATGGGTTTGCTAAAAAATCCCGGACAAAATAATTTTATTTTTTTTTTTTAAAATATGTCTCATTTTTTCTGCAAGAAACCCTATCGAAAAGTGATCGCAGTAAAAACTGTATTTTTTCTACTGTCCATTCAAGTGAAGATAACTGGCATCGACATACCTGTTTATTAATGCCAATCTCGGTAATTAACAGCCTGCCCAACTCCTGCACATTTTATACGTCTTACACTTTAGGTCAGGTATAAAAAAATATTATCTTAATAAGGCAACATTTGATGACAAAAATATTCTTTTTTAAAAAATAAAAAAATATTCTGCCACGTCTTTTGAGGCAACCCATCTCTAAACATATTTTCTGGTATGCTAAATCACTATATAGTATAAAATAAAGTCGCGTTCTCTGTCCCTATGTCCCTTTGTATGCTTAAATCGTTAATTATAAAATACTAGCGGGCCGCGCCGGCTTCGCACGGATCACAACACTTTATCTATTAAAAAAACTGCATCGAAATACGTTGTGTATTTTGAAAGATTTAAGCATACAAAAGGACATAGGGACAGATAACGCGTCTTTGTTTTATACTGTGTAGTGATGTTTCATCCCATTAATTATCAGCTCGGTGTAGGTCAACTTAAGTTCGGATCATAGCTCAAACGAGAATAAGCGCGAAATCCTGTAATTCCAGGCTACAATGAAGTTTGAATCATTGTTACAAAACTTTTTTATTATGACACAATCTAACTAAATTTACATTTTCGAACGTTCAAATGTATAAATAAATTTTTTAGAGTATAGTTTAACATTATTTAAATATGTGTTTTTTTTTGCAAACATGTTTTTTAAACCGCACACTTATTTGATTGATCATGTAATTATTTCAAAATTGGTTTCCACCAGAGAAAAATAATAATCTGGTCATTATTATTCAATTTACAGAAACAATTAAGATAATTAAGGAATGTCCTTAACAGATCTGACACAAGAGTAACATAAGTTGTGAAATAACTATCTGATAGTGATATTCAAATGTTTATTTTCAGTAAATTTGCTAGGCAAGTGCTCGGTTAATAACACACAGATTTTGATGGTTACTTTTGCGAAAGCTAGGTCTTGATTCCGAGGTGGTCCCAAGTTTTATTAAGATCTAACTAATGGTTTGTGAGTTATCTATCATGCATACCTTTTTATAAATGTCTGTACGAAAAATTATGCATTATTAATACAGGTTACTTAGTATTATCTAGACGGTTATCAAAATTTAACGACAGATACGACTCAATATCAAGTTGTCGGATCATAATAAAATTTAGATGCAACCACCTCGGAATGTTCTACCTTTTGAAAAAGAAATTGCGACATGCCTGGTTTTAGCATTTTTACTGCGCTTAAATTGTTTTGAATTTATTACACACTAAATAAATAAATTTGTTTGAAAGGCAAAGTTTATGCTTTTTGGCATTCTGCACCAGTCACCCATTGTGCCAACAGTAAATGGAATGCAGGTGCCGCGTTAACATTATTATTTAACACACACACACAAGAAGCGCTAATTATTAGGTATTTCTATGTCTTAATTTTGCCTTGACGAAGTCGCTTATTCGTTCCAAATTTGTGTTTGAATTTTTTTAAAAAATCAGTTCAGTGTTCTCATAAAAACAAAATGCGCGGAATTGGATGTGTGCCCGGTTGGTTATAGGCTAGCCACCTATAACATTGTGGGAGTTAGTGGCTTCGGCTAGTCGCGGGTGCCCTGGGTATAGCTTTCCTATGTCTTCGGGTATAAAGGCGTGAAGATACTTATTTTTTAAAACTTGTACTTCACCTATTGATATATGAGACAAAACAATTAATTTCAATTGTTTCTGAATTAGAAATCTGACATATCGGGGTCAATGATGCAACAAATTCCGAGAACCTTTGTAAACAGACAGACGACGTAGGACGCTTCCGCCGAGTTATGGCTCACTGTTTTCATTTGACACCGATATCGAAACTATTTCGATATAACACCTCAGCTTGTTTACTTTATGGTCTAAGATGCGAACCTAAGTTGACCGCACTGAGCTGATAATAGCATGAAACGTAATTATTAATAGTATATTTTGGATATTACAAAATATATTTAAAATGAGTTGCCTAAAAACCATCATTAGAACATTTTTAAAATTATTTGTCACATACTTAATTCATTCTATTATCAGCCCGGTGTAGGTCTATGCTACGTTTTCTTTTCTATGTGATAAGATAGCGAACAAGCACAAGGCGTGCTGTGTGTGAGTGCGTGTGTGTGTATGTATGTGTGTGTGTTTGTGTAAAAATTAAAACAAATAAAAATAACATAAAATAAATTTACGTGTGTGTGTGTTGCGTGCTTAAGTGTGTGCTTTTATTTGCTAAAGTAGATAAACGTACCTATACATAAAGCAGTGTCTTCACATTTTAGAAAAAATACAAATCGAATTTTAATGGTCTCATAACTTGCAAATTAAATGCTCTTAGTTTAGAAATGTAGAAACATTGGTGTCAGTGGCAATGACACATTCTAAAAATTCTTGTAGATGTAAGACTGTACTGTGTCACGTATTTGTAACTGGTTATCAATCTTCGAGAAAGATTAAAGTAAAACTTAAGTTTGAAATTGGAACTAGGTATATCGGTGTCGGCGGCCATGACACATTGTAAGTACGATTGTTAAAGGGAAAATGTGCTGTTATGCCACGAATTGGTTGTAGGTAAATATTAATCGTTCTACTAAGAAAGACTTAATAATATGTATTCAAATGTACATAGTCTACATTATAGTTTATCGTTGAAATCGAACACTAAAATTTTTATGCATATTTACTTCTTCTACAAAGATATAGAGATACATCAGTAGGGTTACTCTTGAAACTCGATTCATACAATATTCTAAATTGGAAGCGAGTATGAAATTTAATTCAGGTACCTACTCTTAAACATAATACTGGCGAATTATTAATATTTAGCTAACAGTTAACAATAAATTATTTTATCGTATTTTGTTCAATTTATTTGTAACTAGATATTAGTGTTCAAAACTACCCAAAATAACGTATACGATTCCAATTTCCCAGACTTCTGTAGGGATTGATTAAAGTTCAACAGTGATTAAAGTTCACACTATGTGACTTATGTTTAAAGACACTAAGTAGAAGTTTATGGACGGTCGCACTCAGAGATGTTAATTAGCATAATATAATCTGTCATTATTTCGTAATTTTGTATAGATGTCGACTTACTGATTAAAAGATATTAGACGTCTTTGAGTGGGGCTGAGACTGTAATTAAACAGGTTAAGAGAAATAAAAATTACTCATTAGTATATAGACGTAATGTATTAACTATTAAGAGACATACCGGAGCTACAGCAAAAAAGTAGCGTAAGCCTAAGAACTCACGGCGCAGTTTTTACCAATGCCTGCGGCGGTTGCGGGCCCACAGGTTCTGTAGAATGTAGATTTATATGCAAAAAGTAAGAGCACATTTCACGACACGTTTTACACCCACAGCGCCCGCGGTTGTTTGCGGTTGCCGCGGCGCGGTAGAATTGTACAAATTTGCGGGCGATGATTTCGACCGAGAATGCTTTGTGATCGCACAAATTAGCGGTCTCGTGAGTTTTGAAATAAAACCGCATTTCCGCGACCGCCGCGGGACCGGGTATAAGCCGCTGTCAACTTTTGAAGACAAATTGCAAATTTAATTCCCGCAACTAAATGTTTTTTATCGCCTTTATTATTATCGCTATTTTTCAGATGAAAGTTTCATCAAAACACTAAAGGTCAGGCTAATGACATTGCTCTCTTACTAAACAATAGCGAGAATAAATAAAATCGAGAATCGAGAATAATTCGTGATTCAAGAGTAACCCACTTTTGAAATTTTCATGAAAAATTGGAAATTGTAATCTGATTTCAATCACAAAATGATTGATGACTCTTAAACACAATACTAGCGAATAATTATCATTTTCTTAAAAAGATCAACTAAAATTGCATAACAAACTATTGTTTATTATAAGCTAAATGTTAATAATTGTGTTCAAGAGTACGAAATGACACAACTCTGATTCCAATTTCCGATTCGCAAGAATAAGAAACCTACAGATAAGTTGATCACTGCATTAATAATTTTCTAATAAAATCATCTTCGTTTACAAAAACACTCAAAATGTATCATTGCTGAGAGCAGATGCGATTCATCTTTCATTAGGATGCTTAAATTTTTAATGGTTTCTAAAACACGAACAATAAAATGAAATACGTTCTTTACCATAGGAAATTCTTAGAAACTGTTATTTATTGCAAGAGACATATATTTTATTCTGAAGCTACAATTAGTTTTGTCATTTTAACGTCTTAATAATAAATATAAATTTAAGTAACTACTCGCTAGTCTCTTTTTGAGTTTTTGGCATGGGCGTGAGCATTTGCCACGTTAAATTAATTTGCATAAAATTGTTACCCGACAGTTTAAAAACGGGTTCAAATTATTCAAAATTAGCCGACTCGGCGGTCTTCGTATCGTTTGACATTAACTTCTACTAACAATGTAAGTATGAACTACAGCATTGTTTTTCCCATTTTCACTACAATTTTCCTAGTTGTTATTTTCATAAGAACCGGCTTCTAACAATTCTCTCCTCGTCGCGATGAGCCGCAAAATTTCAATGAGCTCGAGTAAAGAGGCCACCGTTTCACTGAAGTACGCTGACATGTACCTAACGACTTCTCAATATACCATAAGAAACCGAAGAAGTGAATTGGAAACAAAGAAGAAGAAAAATAATTTATTAATACTGAAGACATGGCAGTATGACCGAATGGTCTTGGCCTGTCCCTGAAAGGTAGATTATTAAAAACAAATGAAGAAAAATAACTAGGTTAAACGATGAAAAAAAAACAACCAAATTATACAACTTTAACACCAACAATAAAACATGTCCATAAAAACCTGATCAACGTTACGTTAAGGTGGAAACCCGCATATCGTTGAGTGATAAAATGTCACATTCCGAGAACTTTAATAACAGCTTTTACAGATATGTGTTGGTCGCTTCCGATGTGTCATAATGGACTCTTTTACAAAGTTATATTATAACTTGTAATGTAACATAATATGTATGTCTGTATGTATGCATATATTTCGGGTTTTATCTTGCAACAGAATTTTAAAACAGTTATCCTAATTGATTGCTAGATTTTCACGTGCGTAAACTTTGGTGAAATTTATAGTGCCCAATATGTTTATATATGTATACCACTTGCATGATACTTAATAGGCCTTCCATTCTGGCCTTAGGATAGCGACGCACCCGTAATACTTATGGTGTCTATAGGTCACGGTGGTCTCTTACCATCAGGAGAGGTGTGTGCTTGTTTGCTAATCTTTTACTTAAAAAAATATGATGGAGACGGAACGCCTACTTTAACACTGTCCTATTTATCTGGCCTCATTTGACATGCAAGTAATTCTGCCTTTATATCCACTGCTTGCCATAGTTAAAAGGCATACTTATTTCTTTCTACATAAGGCCAGTGTTCGCTATTGCCGTGTTCCAGCTAGTAGGGCATGGCGGCAGATAAACTTATTTGAACCAGAAGCTTAATATCTCAGATTAAGTTTAATGTTATATTTGGCGCCTAGAGGCGTTGAACATTTCTTAATGTCAGGTAATCTGCTTGATGGCATTTTTGGATTATATGAACAAAGTATGTTCTATAGGTATATGTGTATGAAAGTGTGTATGGATGTTACGTTTTCAAATAAAAACAGCTGAATAAATTTTAAATTATTTAAATTTAACTTCGAAACAGGTTAGATATTCGAGCAGGATACTTAATTATATCCTGATAACCTATTGGGAAAGTCGGAACTTGGCGGAATTTTATTACATAGACACTTTTAAATAATACTTATATTTACCACAACTTTAGCCAACTCATTTCACTATATATAGTATCATTAGGGCAAAATAACTAAATATAAATAAACCAACTTCATTTTAACGTTTAGTATTTGATTGACAGTGGTGGTTATTATATTGCGCACTCACCAAACAAATTTTAAGTTATCGCTATCTTCATTTAACGAAAGTAATAGAAAGAGAAAATACGTTTAGCGCTATTAGATTAGTCTATACACGATATTTCTTTAGACGTTTAATCTATTACTCGGAAAACGTTGATTAAAAACATCACAATTTGACATGTCCGGACTAATATTAAATGTCTAAATTGTTTTTGTTTCTGTTTTATTTAAAATAGATAGCATGCATCTAAAACAGTTTAGTCTGTAAACAGCAGAATCACCACCAATAACTAAATGAACAAGTGCTATTTAAAAAGTGTTATATACTTTGATAAACGGACCAAGCTGCGGGTAACAGCTTGTATATACAACTTTGTATTCCAATGTCAAGCTCAAACCGGTGCAACTTACCCCAGGCGTAAGCGGGGAACTAACAAACAATAACTTAAAAGGTTCCCCTTCTGAACACAACTGGATGTGGACTTATCAGATCATCGGGTGAGATGCGGTGGGTAATAAGACGTCATTTTACACGTGCGATATGTTTTTGGAAGTGTGTATACTAATTGGGAAGCAAACATGCAGACGTGTTTCTAGATAATAAATAATTTACAGTACTATTTAAATTATGCGCTTCGCCTATATTCGTCAAGCTTCGGAAATCCGAATGTATTTTTTAAATATTTAAGTATATAGAGTTGTTATTACACATAATCATTTCGCTTAAATTTAGATTAGGTCAGCCAATTTAAAAAAAAGTATAAAGTGTAAAAAAAAATGTAAAGCCGAAGCATATCCTTTAAATAGGGTAAGCAGTTACAAAAAGTCGAGACCAATTTCATTACCTCGTTGCGATTTGATAATTCTTTTTTAACCCCCGACGGACAAAGAGGGGTTCGATTAATTTTGACCTCTTTATCTGTGTGTTTGTGTTTGAGTCTATTCATAGCGTCATAACTTTTAAACAGATTTGACAGATTTTCTGTTATACTAATGGGATTGAGATGGCTCTTAGCTACATTGCCATAGGTTTTGCCGATGGTTCTAGAATTTTTTAATGGTACGGTTATTCGAAAGATAGCTCAAGATTCCAAGTTAATCGTGACACTATGTTGCTGAGGGACACGAAAAGTTATGCCGTGTTAAATATAGCTCAAAAACTACATACACATCACTATATAGTGTAAAACATAGTTGCTTCCTCTGTCCCTATGTCCCTTTGTATGCTCTTATATATGAAACTACGCAACGGATTTTAATGAGGTTTTTTTTAATAGAAAAAGTGATCGAACAGGGAGGTTTATATGTATATTTTATAACCGTGCAAAGCCGGGGCGGGCCGCTAGAATTATATATACAAACTAGACTCGTAGACCAAATAAACGCTACTCAACATTCCTACGCCTTTCTTGACGTTTTGAATGATGTAACACTACTGTTTACGTCAAACCATGTCTTTATTGTAAGTATCCCCGAAAAGGCAGGTAGTGGTATTACCAGGGCAGATAAGCCGAAGGTTTCTACTAAGTTTCACAATCATATGTGGCAAATCTATCGCCTACCGCACTCCACCACATCCAAAAATATTTCCAATCCGCGGCAACATAATTTTTATTCGAAAATTTAAAAAAAAATCGAACAGGAAATCGAACCTGAGATAACATGTTAAAGCTGACACCAGACCACTACACCACACAGGCGTTTTTATTGTGAGTGTAAAACAATCGTCATTTTGCATTGACGCATGAAAGAAAAAATAACGTCACTGAGACACTTCTATACTAATGTTATAAATTACGAAGCTCTCTCAATATTCCTGTTACGCTTTCAAGGCTAAACCACTGGGCCGGTTTGATAAAATTTGACATGAATATAGTTAAAGTTGATGACCTCAGTTAAAATATAGGCCAGTTTTTTTTAAAAACCAATCCCCAAAGGGGCTCTAAAGGAGGCTCTAAAGTTTGTATGAAAATAGTGCTAGCAAGCTTTAAGGTAACACGAAAAAGGGGTCTATTCGACGAATTCGCTAAACGACAGGGCGGATAAATGTCCTCGCTTTCACTATCAGTTTTATCATATCAGACATTGACATTGTACATCAGTGATAACGCTACGGTGCTGTAACCAAATGTACAGTCGACCAGAAATTTGTGTGACATGATTTCAAGTCACCGAATAAATATATAAACGTCATCATTAAAGCCGCATTTAAATATAATCAGTTTTACTTACATTGCTGGCATTTCCTATGAGACGAGCATAGATTAAATGGATTATTAACAAGACCACGGGTAGAAGACGGCTGTGCAGTTACTAATTCGGATAGGGATCTTATACCTTGTCTATTAATGCCATAATAATGGCAGTATTTGGCATGGTCATGTTCCAGTAGACGAGTGGGGTAGCCGGTAGACTCGCATAGTAAGTACAACACCGTCACATCGGGACAGCAGCACACCTATAACAGCTACAGTGACCATAGTCCACGGTTGTCTTTTACCATCAGATGAGCTCTGTGCATGTTCGCTATATCACTTAAAGTACTAATTAATTATTTTAATGCCTAAACTAACCGTCCTAGGAACAAAAACAGGCCAAACTTCTAATAAAAAAGTCGTGAAAAAGGACATGTGTGCAAACTGAATAACTATTATGGTTTGAAAAGACCGAGGAAAGTAGAACTAACAGCAGAAAGGCATACCCTGGGCTCCCATGTCCTTAAGGAGCAAACGTGATAAACGCAGGATAATGATGATGACTTTATTTTAAGCAAATGTAACCTGAAATATTATTTGTATCGTTACTTCACGTCGTGAAAAAGACATGTGTGCAAACTGAATAACTATTATGGTTTGCAAAGACCGAGGAAAGTAGAACTAACAGCAGAAAGGCATACCCTGGGCTCCCATGTCCTTAAGGAGCAAACGTGATAAACGCAGGATAATGATGATGACTTTATTTTAAGCAAATGTAACCTTAAATATTATTTGTATCGTTAATTCACAAATTATTTAAATAACTGTACCTCATCGTGTGTGTGTGTGTTCAATCATCCTGCAAGTTTTGTCTTTATTCAAAGTGTGCAGTTTATATACCTGGAAATAATAAAATAGCGATAAATTTGTTATTTCTTATGTAGACTAGCTGACCCGGTAAACACAGTTTCGTCTGAAATTGACATCTACCAAAAGCCTGAATGGGAAATATTAAAAAGTGCGTTTTCCCCATTTTTTTGCAGTGCAGTAAGAAAAAGTTAAAGAACTTTTTCTTAATTTTTAAACCTGAACTTCCATGAATATCCAAAATTTATCGAATACGTCCAAGTGTTTTCGAGTTTTAGCAAGACAAACGAACATAATTTCATTTTTGTCATAAACTAATACATAATACGAGTAGATATTTTCTATTTATTGTAACCTATAAGTCATCAATGTAAATGTTTGTTGAACACAAACGGTTGCGAAAGCTGTTTTTTTTTAACTTAAACCAGCCCTATTGTACTGTTTCGACTCCAAAAACCCTCTCTCTAGGACACCCCTAAAACTAGAATTTCCCAAAATCCTGTGTAGCACCTACGTCCTAAAAATAATTTTCTTACAAACTATCACTACCCTATGGGTAAAATTTCATAAAATCCCATCTCGGTGAGTACCTAGGTCCCAAAAATAACCTCCAATATTATTACATTTCTCTGACGTGCACTATTTCAGTGTCTGTGATCCTATGAAAAAATAATAACAATAAAAATAATTATCCCTGGACAATTTACACAAATTGAATCTAACCCTAAAATAAGCAAATTATATGCTTGTGTAGTACTTAAATAGATACCAGAATAAATTTAATAAACACCCAGACCCGGAAATGCAGACATCTAAATGTTCGTTACACAAGTGCCTGCCCACGTCCGGAATCGCACCCGAGCCTCGCGGTTGGTCACTCGACCAACGAGGCAGACAAATTGTCAATGTTCTATTAAAGCCCCATACTTAGTCAGCCAGAAGAGCCAATCAGCGCACTCCCCCGTTCCATGATTACTATGAAATATTACGCTCTAAAGTAAATGTTTTAAGTGCCAAATCACTATTTTTGACACTATAAAAGTAATTTGAAAAAAAATATCAAAACTGAAACAGTTATCTTTTAGGTTTAATACTTATCTATGTTTATGTTAAATCCGGTGTCGATATTTTCATAATTGAAGTAGACAGA
>NJDC01004534.1:80476-103029 GCA_002245475.1 Calephelis virginiensis
GTTTTAGGTACTCTTGAACACAATTATAGTAGCTTATTAACATTTAGTTTCAAAAGAATTCAACTAATCGCATTAAATAATTTGTTGTTTATTACTACATAGTCTAAAACAAAGTCGCGTTCTCTCCCCATGTCCCTTTGTATGCTTAAATCTTTCAAACAACGGATTTTGATACGGTTTTTTTAACAGATAAAGTGTTTAAAGAGGAAGGTTTTTAATTATATTTTAAGCCCGTGCGAAGCCGGGGTGGGCCGCTATTTAGTTATTAAATTGTATTATAATGAAGAGTACCTAAAGTGACATATTCGATTCCAGTTTCCAATAGTGCATAAATCGAGTTTCAAGAGTAAGCCTTCTGGGTGCAGCGGCTAGTCGTGGGCGGGTCGCACCTATCACAATGTTTGGAATAAACAAGATCAAGCGATAATAGACTACGTGGAACGATAAGGTGTGGACCTTGATTTATCGTTTGTCGTTTATTCGACTTTATTTAAATATTTAACGTACTTAACCTCACGCCCAGTCTCTTAGGTAGGGTAACTATCGCTCATAAAAAAACCTGCAACATCTATGGTGTCTTTAGGCCACGGTTCTCTCTTATCTATCATCAGGATAAAGGAAACAGTTCTTTAAACGTAACTTTAAATAGTTTCTGTGGTCTAGTGGACCGCTGTCGGACTTGGCTACTTGAGGTCCTGGGTTCTACCCCAGGTCGAGCAACAAAAAAAAATAAAATTGTGTATTTTCAATTTGTACTAAATATAACGTTGCCCGTGATTGGGTATGTGCCCGGTTGGAGATGGGTTTGCACTCATTCACTTTGTGGGACTTAGTTTTTTTTATGATAATGGAAGGCTAACAAGCGGACGCATTTCTTGGTGGTAAGAAATTCACGTCGCCTAGAAACACCAAAGGTGGTAATAGTGCGTTGCCAACCTGAGGCCGGGATGTAGAGGCCTTGAGCAAAAGTAAGTTTACCGGCTACCTTACCCTCCAAACCGGAACACGTCATGACGTTATGGCGGCAGGAATAGTTAAGGCGGTGGTACCAATCCGGGCGAGTCGCTGCGAAACTCTCCCAACTAGTAGGATGTCACGGTGCTAGTGACGATAAGCCTATGCTCGCCTTTTACGAGCTGCCTGGCAGGAAGGCAGATGGTCTATTCTGCAAAGGAGCCCGGATCAAAACTTAGTGTCTTTTTTCTCATGTCTGGCAGCTTGTCAGAGGTTAAACGGGTCATTACCAAGAAGACCACTGGTGGCAGAGCGCTGAACTGCACCTAGGGATCCACCGACCTTATTCCTGCAGGCATAATGAAAGTGTTGTGCTCTGGTCAGGAGTGTAGAGTATACTTGAGCAATTGGACTAACATCCCAACAACAGAACAGCGACGCACTTATAACATCTATGGTGTCTATAAGCCACAGTCAACTCTTACCTCACATCAAGAGAAACCATTCCCTTAAATGCAACTTTTAATACAGCTACATGCTACAGTTGCTGAAGTTGTGAAAACCGTGAAGTTAGCAATGACCAATAGTCACTCAAAAAAAAATAGAGTTACCAAAAAAAATTCTGTGTGATGTTTGTTCACTATCACATTAAAAAAAGTAAAAAAAAAGCATTTACGGTGTCTACAGGGCATTGTTGTTTTTCAACATCAAAGAAGTCGTGAGCTTGACTACTTTTTTATTATATACAAAATTTGTGTAAATTTTAAAGAAAGAACTAATTTCACCAAAACAGGATTTTAACATGTAACTATTCTTCTTAAGCCGACGAATGCTCTAACCATTTGAGCTACTGAGGATTCAAGTCCCGTGGCGAAATTTTTAATTCCTTTCCTTACTGTTAACACTGGTAGTTGTTTTCCTTTCTTTAAATTTTATAGAAATTTAAGCCAAGCACATGGTAAGTGCTAAAAAAACATATTATACAAAACATCTGAATCCGAAAGAATCTGCGGATTTAAGCAAAATGTAATAATGTACGAGTTCTATTGTGGAATGGATTTGTAATTAACGAATTTTATGTATTAATGATCATTTAAATATTCAAAAGCAAACTTTCACATTCAATATTAGATTGGTCTATGATTATTTAAATAAAAGTACCTTAGTCATACAAAATGATTCCAACTGAAATACACTCATTATTCTATAAATAATCACGAAGCCGAATACTTGACATGATGAGATCCATATAAAATTATGATTAGATCTAATACTTTAATTATGTTCGTCTATAATTCGTCTATAAGTTAAATATAGGCAGACCGGTTATTGAAAACAGTTTAAGAGCTAACGGTGTTTTAGATTATTGCTTTAATCATAGCTAGGACGATTCAGATGATTTAATATTATTTAACATTGTATTAAGATTTAGACAACTAAGTAGAAGATGATGTAGGCTCAAATCGGCTACACCGAGCTGGTACAGAATAACAAATTTAGTGTATTAGAAATCATATTAAGTGGTTTGGCTAGTAATATTCTGGGCAGAATATTTTTATTTTTTTGTATACAACTTATTAAGAAATATTTTATAACAAATTTAGTGTATTAGAAATCATATTAAAAGTTGTTTGCCTAATAATATTCTGGGCAGAATGTTTTTAGTTATTTTTTTGTATACAACTTATTTAGAAACACTTGTATTTTTTGTAAAAAAAAAATTTCCATATTCTCGTTTTTTTTGCAGGAAACTCTGCATTAACGTGTTTGCAATAAAACTGCGTATACATGTAGATATATTTTTTACATTATCCAATCCCGTGAAAGTTACTGGCGTCGACATATCTGTCTTTACTTGGCAACCTAGATAAATATCAGGCAACCCAACTTGCACATTTCATACGTCTTATTTTAAGTCGGGATAAAATTTTCTTAGTATCTTCTTTATTGCACCACTTCAAGAAGAAACATTTTTTTAAATAAAAAAATGTTCTGTTTAGGATTTTTTAGGCAACCAATTTTTAATATATTGTTTGAAGTACATACTACATTTATGGTAAAACAGGTTTCATCCTATTATCAGCTTGGTGTCGACCTAAGTTCGAATGTTAGACCAACTGCTGTGTTTTTGTTTCGCTTACCCTACACTTTTTCAAAAACTGTCAGGCTTGAAAATTTTATGAAGAAAATCGGAAACAAATATTGGACAAGCAAAATCAAAAACTGACAGCGAACCGTAGTTTTTGTCCGCAAATTATTTTTTGCAACTAGTAGTAGATAAATAACATATATTCAAGAAGCAATTAAATTTTAGACAGCATTTTGCTGAAATTTAGGAAAGTATTTTGCTATTTTGTGGTTTTTTAGGCCGAATGGTAACAATATTTTTTGTTTAAAAATGTTTTTTTCAAGCTGTCAATAGATTAATAACAGATCTTCAAGTAACAGTTCCACTTAAGAAAGTTTTTGCTAAATTTTGGATATTATTTTGCTACATTTAGCTATTTTTACGAAAGTTAATATACTAACTATTTTCTGTTACAATTTGTACCCTAAAATTGTTTTTATAGAAGTATATTTGGCATTTGTCATCACCCTAATGAGATCACAACAAATTTATGACTAGGCCTAGAATTTTAATTTTATCCCAGTAATACATGCAAATGTTCGTGAGGATGTATGGATGTTCGCCCCAAAACTTGTTGACGCATAATAATACATAAACTACAATTTATATGGACTTCGTATGTTATGGAATGCGGGCAAAGCCGTGGGTGGGAGCTAGTTTGTCTATAAGTTTGACAGTAAAATAAAGAACCGGTTATTGTAAACATTACAATAAACTAGCGGTGTTTTGATTATTTCATTAATCATTGAATCATTGAAAGATTATTGTCCATTGTTCTTTTAGAATGATCTCAATATTCAAAAAATATCTCATGATCTAACCCCGAAGCATGCAAATTATGTCACGATAACGATTCATAGAGAAATATACATAAATTACGAGATATATCAAACTAACATTTACGGCCTTATCCAGAGATGTCTATTACCTATCTTTTAACAAGTCATTAAATTGATGATTTCTTCACAAAATTGTGACTTGATCATAGATTAATGTTGCACTTTTGCAATTTTACAGTCGGCTGCACTGTAGACTTAAAAAAATATCACACAAATATCTTATCTTGCCGGGAATCAAACCAGAGTCACTTGCACGATAAGTAGCATTAGGCGCATACAACTTTCAATGACCCCTCTACATAGAAATTTTTAACGTTACATCCAGATAGCCCACTTACCCAATTTAATAATTCCTCCTTTGTTTTAAAAAAAATTGGATTTCAATGTTAAGCAAAGGTATCGAATTCCAAAGGATGCTGTACACAACTACTAACATACGGCCAAATAGGTCACCTCGCCATCATCTTCGCCCATTTTGGGCCAACATCTTAACTCTTAATTCGCTGGTAACACTGTTTGGCCATTATGTCAACTCTGCGAATGCAACCTAAATTTATTGTTTTGGACATGTGTTTGATTTTTAAGTGTAAAAGGTAAGTTTAATTCAACTTTCTATAAAAAAACACTTTCTAAAAGTCATTTTATTAATAGTCGATATCAAATAATTTATTCATACGAGGTGAAGCGAAAACGTTGAGAGATTTATAAGGTGCTGCATTTACATACATCAACAGAAACATTCAGCGGTCTTGTGACAGATATTAATAGGAATAAATTATTAATTTCAGTTTATGGAATACATTATTATTATTATTAATGCAGCACTGCTGCGCCATCGACATTTTAAAGCTCGTTAATCTCCGGGAGTTGTTTGAGCGTTTAGAAAAGTGTCAACGTTCGTTTCCTACTGGGTATTTAGCTATTTTCATGTCAAATTTTAATAAAATCGGCTTAGCATAACAAACATACATTACAATTTGAGGTGGTGAATTCCTACCCGGGCAAGTTATTTTACAGCACTCCACGACGAGTGGTTTTGGTGGTAATGACTTATTTAGTCTTTGGTCACCTCTAACCAGCCAGGCAGGAAGGCAGGTGGACTCTTCTACATAAAGGAACCGGACCGACACGGTTTAGTAAATAAAATAATTACTAGGTGTTCATGTGTATAGATAAGAAAAAAATAGGTATAAATTCGTATTCGTCACATAAAATATAGATTATTTAATAACAAGTATTTTTTCGAAATAACTAATGTTGTGTACGTCTATAGACTTTTACAACGTCACCGGGCTAGAATAACAAGTTATGTATGTACACAATACAAATAAGATATTGTTATTGCGAGGCTCGGATTTGATTCCCGACAGGGGCAGGCATTTAAGTGATGAACATTTAGATGTCTGCATTTCCGTGTCTGGGTGTTTATTAAATTTATTCCGGTATCTATTTAAGTATTTCTATGTATTAGTATCGTTGACTATCACCCATAACACAATCTTATAATTTGCTTACTTTGGGGCTATATTCAATTCTTGTAAATTGTTGTCCAGGGGTATTTATTTATTTATACTTATTGCAGAAAATATGAATGAGAAAGAAACGCGCTCTCAATAAGCTAAAACATTTTTATTTGAAATTAATTTCAGTTTATTAGGAGGTCAAGGAGAAATTGCAAAGGGACTATTTTCGTAATAGCAGTTTGTTCGGAGATCATACAGATATAACAAAGTTAGTATTTTGCATCATCCTCTATCACAGTTCGTCACTAAGAAAAATTAATTTAACTTATCCACTGGTTGATAAATCTTAATGTGTGAATTGAGAGTGATCCTAATTTCAGTTAGTACGGAATAATTCCTCGTCGTAAAAATGATTACGATAGATCATAGAAGTACCGAAGTTTCTTTTGTACAAGCCACGATATTTTACTAGTCAATTAATTTACATATATGTATAATATATAAACGCAAAGTCGGATTTCTACAACACTTATGACGCGGGAACTGCCACATCGTTAAATATGTCTGGTTTTTGGATTCGCCTTAGCTCTGAACAGCATAATAACTATTATGAAATTTGAAAAGTTAAGATAAAAAAAATCGTAGGTGGTACGAAGTTTATTAACTACTCTTAACTAATATGTGAAACTAGAAATATTTCTTTACTGACACTAATATCATGTTTGTACAGATGTGTTGACAAATTCTTGAATATTTTAATAAAACACTACCATAAACTCGAATCTGCTACCATTTGTCAACTGGTTTTTGGAGAAAAGGAAAGTTGTCTTTCAATAAAGAGTAATTTTTGGTGTTTTTGATTTCCGGTTGAATTAATTCTAAAAATTAAGTTAAAACACATTGAACTAAGGTGTTCGGCCAATATATCTGATACCATTGGTCATTGTTCACAGATTGGTATACTTACCCATTATGCACCACTATGCCAATACTTTGGCTCAATGTGTGCTGCAGCAAAATTTTTAATTTAATTGATTCGGAGAGTTGCTATTTCGACGATGTCACTATAATCTCGATACAAACGAAATACTTTTATTTTATAAGCACACTTTCAATAATGTACTCGCAGTCATAATGAAGTTTTTACATTTGAAAGTTCAGTATCCAATGTCGCAGGTTTGAAACCAACACCTACATGATCTCGACCTGGAACGTTGACCTCAGCGACACTGGAAATGCATTAAGAGTATCCTAATGTGAAATGTTACTTTCTAAGCTTATGTCCGACGTAAACTATGTTTCTGTATGATCGTATTTCTTGAGACACATTTTAAATCCATTATTTCACTAATAATACATACAAAACAATATTAACTTATGTAGGTTATATATGGATATGACATCATTTTGTACTTTATAGACTATAGACTCACATTGTAGGTGTTAGTGTCTTCGGATAATCGTGAGTATCCTGTTTGCTTTTTTGCCCATATCTTAGGGGATAGGGGCGTGAAGGTATTTATTTAATATTAGTAGAGACAAAATCATTGAAGTTATATACCAAGCCGTCGAAGTCGACATTCCTACAATTTGTCAGCTAAACAAGAGAATAAAAAACAAAAGTCTCGTGCATACGAATAAACGAGGATTTTATGCAAAGCTTTGGCCAGGTAAAAATATAACAATCACAAAGGTTTCCTATCAACGCAGTAGGGAGTATTCTGCACAATACAAATAGTTTACAATGGATATTTTGTTACAACTGCGGTAACATTACAACAGGAGAGACAAACAATACTGGATTGGCTTGCAGGAAGTATAGAATGGCTTATATGTACCGTATATCTTTAATCCAAGGTAAATCTGTGAAACGAAATATTTGACATTTCGTCAAATAAAAATTAATATTTAATAATATCTGAATGAAGTACAAACAAAATGCCACATGTTTATTTTATCAAGTTAATCTAATTATATTTAAATAAAAATGCCAATAAAATAATTGAATTTTATTAAAGAAAGGCAAATTTGTCAATTTTTTTTTACCTAACAAAAGCGAATCGATCTCAAACAATCACCAATGAGTGCGTTGCATTTATTCAATATGGCTGCTGTTGGAACGAACGCACGAATTATTGCACGTTGTGAAAGGGAGCTAGACGGAAAAAAATCTTACGAAAATGTTGTCACGACACTTTTTGCTCTGTGGTTTAGCGGTTCAGTAGTTGGACTTGACTGCATGAGGTCCCGGGTACGAATCCCGGGTCGGGCAATTTTTTGTTTATTTGTTTTATTTTCTTTTTTTTATATTTTTATTTTCTTTTTTTTCATGTTTCTCTGTCTGTCTCTCTCTATAAGAGAGATAAAGATTACTAGAGATTGAGAGAGAGAGGGGGGAAGAGAGAACTTCGTTCCATCCGGGTGTCCCTTGACACCTCTCAACTTTTTATTACTTTCATCACTTTCCTTTTAACCTAAGTCTGACGGGGTAAGGACCAGCCATACACTATCAACTCTATCAAGCTAAAACCAAATAAAATCTGTTCTTTGGGGGCTTTTAAGACACGTTAATGTTATATCTAATAACGGATATTTATTTTGGGAAGATGAAATTAGAGTTGTATTGTTAACCGTCTCCAAAAAATAGAAAGTTCTCAATTCGACTAGGTATATTTTTTTTTGTAAGTATTTCTTACTCGACCAATATCCAACCGATTTTGATCTGTTTCAGAAAGATAAGTCATGATTTCGAGTTGGTCCCTTATTGATGTTATTTTGTTTTTGAGGTTTTTGAGTTATACTTAATAGTAAATATGTTTTTCACTAGCATTAACAAGTATAACTCAATACTAGTAGTAGGATGGTGATAACATTTATGGAAGACCGTTTCGGAATCATTTGCTATACTTGGAATAAATTATTACGAGTATCAAAGAGCGACATGGTAATTTATGAAACTGTTGGAGTCGGATTTTGCAGTTTTGCTGCACTTATTTATGTATTGCAGTTTTA
Organism: Calephelis virginiensis; assembly: GCA_002245475.1. NCBI lineage: Eukaryota > Metazoa > Arthropoda > Insecta > Lepidoptera > Riodinidae > Calephelis > Calephelis virginiensis. Next base: position 88,873 of record NJDC01004534.1, read on the forward strand.
TACCGTGACAGTTGTTAACATAAAAAAAATACATACGTACTAATTAACAACAATACTTATTACGACAGTTTTAAATCGAAAGACAAATTAAAATCAGTATTTTGGTCTCGCGCCAGCCGGGAGTTAACGACGTCGAGGAAAAAATAGTCATGTCAAAAGTTACGTAACGGACGAATTCATTACCCACCAATCGGAATGTTATTTTTGTATTTCATATTTGCGTGGTTTATAACCGAGCGCTGAGTTATAATTTTTCACTCGTGTCTCTGTAATAATAATTCTTTACAACGTCGGCACTCGGTGGAGCTCCATTGTCAGTTCTCAAATGTAGTATTTTAAATAATTGCTTTTTCGTTCAGCCGATTTGAAGCATTTAGCGTTGTGAAAAAGTACAAGTCATTTAAAAGTATATATACAATAATAGCAGACACCTGAGTGAATTATTAACATACATCTTCGTAGATTTTGAAACGACATAAGATGAAATTATTTGGAAAATATTTATTTACTAGTATTAAAAGTAATACCTAAGTTGGTATCTATTATTTTACCACAGGCGTGATTAAATAAAAAAATGCACTACCTACAATATAGTGAAATGATGTCAATTTTTAAACATGTAGGTAGTGAAAATAATTGTCACGATGTTTTAGAAACTTGATAAATTAATAAAAAAATATACTCGTATTTCGTGTTATGACAATCACCTTTAATTATTGTATTTATCTTTATTAATTATAGTAGGCCCAAAATTCAAAGACGTTACATGTGGGAAAATCTAAAAGGATACGTAAATGTATGTTTATTATTTAATAATGAAAAATAAGACATTTTCCAATTTGGTTTATCCAATTTTCTAATATAAAAGAAATGGTGCTCGGGATTGTATTAGTGCCCAGTTGGCGATAGGCTTGTCACCTATCACGTTGTGGGACTTGGTGTCTTCGGCTAGTTGTGAGTGTCCTGGTTGTGCCTCTGTTTACCTCTTCAGGAATATGTGCGTGAAGATCATCTCCTTTTCTATTTATAGATCTCAGTAAAATATAGCAATAATTTTGAGTACTCTAAACCTTCAAATAGTAGAAACGTGGCAAAAATTCCTGATGCTCGAACATCGCACCTAAAAATAGCAACAACTAACTAAAAAAGAACTTAAAACTCGCCACAAATGAACAATAATAATTATATCCCAAACAACTTCCGATTCGAAAGTGCCTCTACAAACTTTATTTTCTTAAGAAAATAAAACTTACTGAAAAGGAACTAAAACTAGATAAAAATAGACTGCTAAGATAATTCGTATTAAATAACCATAAAATTTTGTTTCGAAAGTGTCTATACTTATTTCTATTGAATATTTTTTGTAACATCTTCAATGTACTGAGCACTTTTACGATTTTATATGTATAGATTAGTTTGGCTTGCTCTCAACGACAGTCAATGACCTCGGATTGAATCGGATTATATTCTAAGGTATGCCAAGGTGATAATTCTTTATTTCTAGACAATTGAGTTGCATTTGAATTTTGAAATTATTTATTGAACACAACGCTCGGCTTTATGCAGTTATAAGGTTAGTTAGCATTCACCAATCATTGCGGGCTCTGGTTCGATTCCCGATAGGTCTTAAAGAAGTTTCTATTGATGTAGAAAATAGAATGCGAATTCGATCGAAGTTTTCTTTCCAGTCAAAAACGTAACGCGAAAATAGCTTGTCATTTCTTAATTCTCGTGAGTACGTACGCTTCATAATTTTTTCGTGAGCTAATGTTCAAGTTGACAATTTACTTGACTGCTAGGTACATTTCGATACATTGCCTATTTTAGTTCCGTAAATACGATTTTCTAGTGATGAAAGTTTAAATAAAATTAGTGCAGTCTCTTAAGAGTTTATAAGTAATAGTTAACAAATAATTTCACTTAAAATTAGAAAAAATAAATTAAGAAATAAAGAAAAAATAATAACTCCAGACAATATTATTAACTTTCATCTATTGCTGACAAAGCTCTTCTATTTTAGCTATTGAGACTTCAAATCAGAGGAAAGTTATCGATTAAGTCGATAGGTAACTTTTCTTTCTTTATATATTTATTGACATTTGAAAACCGCAATATATATATGAAAGCATATTAAGAACATAACAAAATATTGAAATACGATAAAATATTTATCTGGACCTCCAGTTGATACAAGTGTCTGTATCTAATGACAAACTTAAGATAAGGGTTTGCTGTATATACAAACAAAGCTTCCAAGCTTGCATGCATGTTCATACCTGGCATAGCAACATGCTATGTTCTCAATAACATTGCTATGAACGTCAACTTTTGTTTGAATATTTTTTTGCATATAGAAATCAATTCTAATGTTTTTTGGTGTAAAGTAAACCAAACTAAAATTAGAATAAACAGTATAAAATGTTGAGAATTTAAGATGAATGTTAATTATATAAAAATGAGACGTCGCCAACTGGTGACTTTTTGGTTTTTAATCATTACTCATTAACAGAACAGAACACGTAAATTTAAACGCTTCAAATTTAATTTAAAAATAATTTAGTTTACTTTGTAACAGTAGAATTATACAATTAGATACACATTTAAATAGGTCGACGAGTAAAAAGTCAAAAAGTCATGGTTCTATATATATAACAACAATACAAAGAGGTGAAATAAATATAGGTTCCTGCATTGATAAAACGAACAAAATAATCAATTACATAAATTGTATGTTTGCGTCCAATATTAATACAAAGAAATATAGATACTGAAATAAAAAAAATGTGAACACCTAGACATACAGACCGCTACGCTCGTAATACAAATTCTTGCCCCCATCGTTATTATGCGCGTGTTAACCTCACGCTACGACGTTGAAGCCTAAGTCAGTCAATCCATACACAAGGATAAGTTTATCCCTAAGCATGTTGTGTTGTACATGTTGAGGATGGCTGTAGGCATCGGTAACCACTTTCAAACATGCCTGTCGACTATTACATGGCAATAAAATATATTTTAATCTTAATATATTCAAATATCAACAAGTGTGCTCAAATGTTATTCACAAAATCCAGTCTATTTTTATAAGTCGTCTTTATCTTTTTACGTTTAAGGAATGTTGGTTGAAAGTTGTCATAGGAGTTTGCTGAATAAAGATTTCGCATGTTTTATTTTCTTAATGTTTGTTTTAGTTTATTTATAAGTTGTATAACATTTTAACAAGCGCAATGATAATAAAAAGAAATCTAATTGAGTGATATCAATATATTCTATATTTTTAAGTGTAATTTTGTACTTATTATGAGTTGTTAATAGCAATTCCCTCAATAGCTTTGGCAAAAGATAGAAACTCACATTATAGCGAATATAATATATTCGTTTTGGACAATCAGTCTGCTTGTTTTCTTATTAAATTGCCAAGGTTTTTATTAATATTTTTTTTAAGTTTCATTAATAATTTTCAGTTTAACAATTAACAATAATTTCTATGATCAGCTCACAAGAATTTAAGATTATTTTTTGTTAAAACATTTTAAGTGATAAGCAAAGATCAATTGCTTGGTTCCGTCTATTTGACAGTGCCACTTAAATTTTTATACCAGTAATTTACATATTATAATAACATGTGATTATACGTTTCGCGTATTGACAGTTTATGTAAATCTACTAGTTCCGGATACATCTTAGCTTTCACATCGGATTTCTAAGATAGTAGTGTTTTTAAATAGCGTTATTTTGATACGGGCATTATTTAATGGTATGGTAAGACTTATTTAATATTTTGTACATGATAGAGCTAAATATAAAAATATCTCTGGATAAACCATTTGAATTAAACCCCAAAAGTCAGTATGTATGTATTAAGCGCCCACCTGTCAGCGATCACAAGTGTAACAAGGAATAGTTCAATTAATTACTTTTTTACCAACCGGTTTCACATTTTACAGCCTGTTGGGTGTTTAACAGTAATTAATCTTAATGATATCTTTACTAATTTGTCTAAAAATATTGACAGCTACAAACAGTTTGCACGGGAAGTAGTATCTTTTTCCAGTTTTTTTTCTTTATTAAAATCGTTCTTTAACCTCAAAACAAACAAAAAAAACTATTTGATTCGGCAATTTACCAGTTTCACGTTAAGCAAAATATTTGGCGATTCATTTCTATTCATATAGATAACTATTATTAATAACTATTTTATAGCTTGAAAGATTCTTAGAAATCAAATCTAGTTTGCTGATAAAAATATTTGTAAGTCAATCATTAACAGCATGGACTAAGAAACTATTATATCTATCAGAACAGAAAAGGCAGCCCAACCATAAAACTTAGCATCATATCCTGAGTCTCATGATTAATACCTTCACTATAAGCTCTCCATTTACTTCACTGTTAAATTAAAAAAAAAAGAACAGATAGAAAATATTTACCAATTGAATAAGTTAATAACAAAAACTAAAACAAAAACCTATTTAATAACTCATTAAACCAATGTTATCGAAAAAAAAAATTGTGATAAAGTTTGCTATCATGGCTCAACATTAAATATGGACTATCTCACTACTTAAGATATACAATTTTGATCCATATGACGAGAACTAAAATAATCTACGTAGTGCTCAAATAATGACAGGTGCAAATAAAATGGTAGCAACTTACGACATATTCAAAAGCTGCATTACGAAACGTTTCTTAATGACAGAGGGTTCAGACGTTAACATGCGGTATTGTTGAGCATGCAAATTGTTGTTATAACAGTTGCAACTTTTTTAAAGAGACGGTTCATACAAGATTTATTTAATATAAGATAAAAATAATTTCCGAGTGCTGAGCAGCAACTTGCCCGGATAAAGATGCTCTAACCTTTTCCTGCCACCATAATGACTCTGTCATGTTCCGATTCTGAGGGTATGGTAGCTAGTAGGATTGCAAAATAGCCCTTACACCCCGGTCACAGGACAGCGATGTACTTATATCATCAGTGGTTTCTATATGTCGCGGTTGCCTTAAAAGACTTGGTAAGCCATCAGGAGAACCGTGTGACGGTTCGTCAATCGCTCTCATAAGAAAAAAGTATATATCGCCTAGGTACGTAATTAAAACTGTTGGCAGTGCATTGCAAACTTAAAGATGGGATATTAATAATAGGCTTTTGGTGTCAGATTATCAGTTATCTAATGCTTCAGGCCAGGGCATGACAATAGTAATGGATGACGACGATGACGTTATAGATGCGAGAATGAGAGTAGTGGAGGTATCATTCGAGTCTAATCTTTCAATTGAGTTGAATCCAGCAATCTAAAATACTAAAGCATACTTTCAGTTTGTGATGGACTTGACTCATCCCAACAATAAGATATCACTAAACTAAATAATAAGAGTAAGGGTAAAGGGGATATACCATACATTCCACACAAATCAGACAAAGTAGTATTTATTTAATGAATCTTTAAAACGTAAATATTTGCATCGATTAAAATGGAATTCACTAAGAATGAAATAAGTATAAATATTTTGCTCCAGTCGCACCGTTTGCGTTTGTAAATGTTTAGATTTGTGAATCTAGATATCTATTTAGAGAAAAGTTATCTCACTAAAAACTTTTAGATTTAATACTAACGGTGTCTACACATTTTGTTGGTATACGCTTAGAGCTGTTAAATTAGTCTCACCATTCATTGAGATTGTAGCAGAAAAAAATCTCATTCCCAATACCGACATCAGTATCTAAAGGGTTGGATTCTGTTAAGATTAACGTTATTTGTTATTGGGAAATCTATAGACTGATTCCATATTTTGTCTGTATTCAAAAGAAGTGTAAGTATAAGATAAGATAATTAAAGACAAATTAAGGGCCTGTACAGGGACGTATAAAAGCATTATATATGCATATTGTTGTTCTTCTCAAATCGCGATTATATTTTTGCGTGGATGTATCGTGGTATTGAAATAACATTACTCTAAGCTAAGGTGTCACTATGAGGCTTCAGATTATGCATGTGGACGCTTCACTACATTATACAATGCAATATGATAAGATTCCATGGTAGTGATTGAAATAAACAATTTTACAACGCACTTTTTAAAATATGACAGAATACAAATAGAGATCAAATCTCTCTGGAAAGAAAAGGCATGTTTTATCAATGCGATGGGATTCTAAGCAGTTTGACAAATTGTAATTGTCAACAAAGTGGAGAGTTAACATTTGCATAGGTTTTATCACGTGGAAGTGTTTTGTAAGGCTCTAGAGTCCAAACTAACGCTCCCAGTTAAACAATAAGACCGAGCCTGGCTTGAAATATTAATTAGCATGGCTAATCATCCTTTTTCTGTTCGAAATTTAACTCTATCTTCCTTAAGGGTTAAAAATTATCTTCGCGAATGACTTCCACTATTTCTGTTCTTAAAAATGGTGAGGGAGAAAGCAGATAGCATTTAGGATGATATTTGTAGCAAAGGGACGCTTTTTGATTGTACAAGTACCGTTAAGGGTCAAAATCAACACATTTCATTTCCACTCTAGAAGTAGCTCATTAGTCAAAGTTAAAATAAGTAAAATTTATTAAAGACGTATTTCAGTAATCTCTAGTATTTCTTGATGTTGAAAATTTTTGGGCAAAAGACAAGGTTTGAGTAACAGTGAAAAATGTATTATTAGCATATTATACAATCGCTAAAATTGAGTTTAGCGTAAATAATGTCTACATGAGTCAATCAAAATTTGTTTTAAACGTGGTCAGTTTTAACCAATGACATTTCAATTGTCATATTAATTGGTTTTAATGAATAAATATTTCCTCATCTGTTTAAAATTTCATAAACTGGCTTGCTGTCTGCGGCCCAATTTTATCGATTCACAGAATTAATACCATAATTGTGAATTCTGCAAACAGCTGATTCATAATTGACGTTTAAGGCTTGCGTTATCCATTTACGGCGAGTATGGTTGTACTAGTGACCCCTTTGCGGAAGAACAGATCAAGGAACGCGAGAGTGACTGGTTAGGTGACTTCTATAGACGCATCTCAAGTGGTTTGGCCGCGACATTGACCCATCCACGTACGGCCAATGCACCGGTGTCGCAGCCTTTGTTTATATTGACTACACATCCTGCGAGGTGCTGAGTAGAGTAACCATTATTACATTAATCCTTGCAAGTTATAACTTAAGTAAGCATGTTAATACATGCGTACTTAATAGTAAGCGCGATTCCTAGCGTTATTATATCGACGAATATTAAATAATGGACCGTTTAAATAGATATATTTTTATTTTTGTACGTACATCTTTAGATGTAAAATTAAATCTAGAAAGACGGGATATCAATAAGTTAAACATTTTAATATGTAACTAGATGTTTGCGTTAACTAAGTTTACTTAAAACCCGGACTGTGAAAACGATTTAAATTTATTCCTTTAAAAACCACCAGTACTTTAATGTTTTAGACATACAAATTTATATTGTTCTGAAATAAAACATGTTCGTCAAATATTCAGAAGAAATTAGCCTCTTTTTCCTAATGTCAGTTGAATAAGGTGACCACAAATAGCTTGCTTTCGCAACACATTAATTGCATACCGTCCGGGTTGTGTTCACGGGGTGCATCTACGTCAGACGAAACGTCACGACTTTTCAGACATGCCGTGAACTATGCAATTTACATAGATTATGCCGTTTCCCTGAAACCCTGAAAGATGGATTTCATGGTGACGCAAAGTATACGCCCGCGCTTTCAGCGGCGCCTGAGTCGGACCCATTTTAGGACATGACTAACGGAAATTCGATTCCTCTCTCTCCGGCCCGTTCCCGCTTGCGGGACGCGCTGTGCGTTCATCTCCCTCGCACCGAAAGCTTGAAGAAATCTTTTAATAGTGTCCACGGCCGCGATCTACTTCCAACTAGCGGCGGGAAACTACAAGGTTTAATTCAAATTTTCATTTATATTTCGCGCGTTTTCTCATGATTACTAATTACAATCAATACAATTTACAAATATTTTAACATAAACTAACTTTTTAACTTTTAAATTTAGAGTTATTTCAATAAGAAGTACACAATTTTTCAAAGAATTATTTGAAAAAAAAATAAGTTGCATAAATTATGACTAAAAATATTTTTTCAGGCTAAAAATAGATCCTAAATTTAGTACAGCGTTTTTCATTAAATTATCACATTACAAGTATTATTTAATTTAACTAAGTAAATAGTTTTACGCGGTCTTACAAATAAATTAAAAATAGCGAAACGAAAACTGATAAACAAACACCATAGTCGTGAGTCATGTATACGATAAGGATATTAGGTGTTATTGCTTTTCTGTGGGCATTCAATATAAAAACTTTATTTTTATTTATATCACTGCTAAATCTACCCATTATTATCAATGTCATCTTGTCATTTGAAACTGACCTTTTTCTGTTGCTTCTCCCATGCCGGGTCTAAAAGACCCTCACGTTCCCACTCCTCTTCTTGTTCCATGTATCCATCCCCGTACACCCCGTCATAGTTATTCATCACCCCGTTGTCCATCATCATGGTCACCGCACTGACCGTCGATTTCGATGTTCGTTCGAGCCTATGACCGCGAACTCGTGTGGATTAGTTCGCTCCGCGCACTGCAACAAGCAGCCGGCCGCACGCCTGCTGCAAGGAGACTGGCGCACGAGCGCTACCCGTGGCGGCGTGTGGAACTTTTCAAACACGTTTCGTTTCACAAAATAATCTGTCAGATGAATTCTAGTTGTAATATGTTTCCATCTCAATTATATATATTTTTAAATAAAGGTTTTATACAATTTAGATTTTAATACAATATGACTATAACAAAGTATTTAAATACATTGATTTTGTAAAACATGCTTGGATTAATAATTATTTATCTCCTTCAAAGGTAGGCCACGAAATCAGCGAATTAAGTTTTAGAAAACAATATTTTTTCTATCTAAATTTAGATTTGTTAGCAAAGTTAGTTCTAAGTTTCCTCGAAAACTATTAGTCCTGATCGCCTATGTGGTCTAGCGGTTCAGTTGTTGGACTTGACTGCATGAGGTCCCGGGTTCGAGTCCCGGGTCGGGCAACAAAAGAAAATTGGGGTTTTTCCAATGTTGTTCGGGATAGGATATGTGCCCGGTTGGCGATAGGCTTGCCACCTATCACATTGTGGGACTTAGTATCTTCAGCTAGTCGTGGGTACCCTGGTTGTGCCTCTGCCTACCTTTTCAGGGATATGAGCGTAAAGATTATTTTTTTTTATTAGTCCTGCAATCATCAATTACCTGTTTATAATTAATCATCAATTATAGTGATACAGTTGTTAGATTTATCTTTACAGTTTTAGCGTAGGTTGATACTTAGTTATTATTTATACTCAATGGCAAATGAAATAAAATGACGTTATCATTTATAAGTAACTCGTTTATATCATTTATTTATTACAAATCAACTGATTGTTTACATATTGGGATCCTTATTTTTTTTAATTTAATTTGAAAACAAATTCATTAAGAACTGAAAGGAGCTCATATAAATTAATTTTTTCAAAAGATATTGTTTCATCTTTTTTTTTATAAATACCAATACTATGTATTTTTATTCTACCACTTGCCCTGTGCTTTCGTTAAATTTCTAAAAAAATTTAAGAAAGAAAAAAATTCGGCTTGTGAAAACTTCGGTTAAAGCAGTTGTACTTAACTTAACTGTTAAGAGATGGCGCTGTATAGTTTAGATTAAAATCGCCCAATTTGCAGAAGTGACTTAAACTGCAGTTACTCGGTAATGTAAAATAAATATGAAATGAATGAACCGAAAGATAATTTGGACGTAGTTAAGTAGAAAGGACTCACCCACATGAACACCAAAATTGAGTGACACATAATAAAGAGGTCGTAAAGCTTAAAATACTTTCGTTATATCCAACAGATAAACAAAGCCATGACATTTGTATAACTATTAGATACTAACCCACATATATGACCAGTGCATATTATTATGAATATGTAAACTTCAAAATAAATTATCTCAAAACTAGTAAGATGTGGATTGGATCCTTTCTGCTTAAATATGTCCATTTATATTACGATGGTTGATGCTACGGATCCTTTCATGGGCGACTCCAATTTGCCCTTGACCGCTCTTATTTAATTATAGAATGCTTAGGCACTTCTAAGGTGATCCCATTACCTCCAAGTCAGAATGTGATGGTAGAATCCTAGGAAAGACGGGTTTGTTGTAGTTTAGTTGCGCTTAAATTATATAATCAACAATATTTTTTGATAAGATTCGCTGTTTTATGCACATGGCCGCCCTGATAGCCACAAACATTGTCGTCGGCAAAAAGTCATCATAATAATTATGTGCGAAGTCACCCCGTGGCTGGGATATTAGGCATATTGTGTAACGGCCAATATTGATAACAATATTAAGTTTTTCATTCAATTATTTAACAATTTGTAGACAGCTCTTTGTGAAAAATCTTTAATTTAAAATATTTCATAAGTCATAACCTCCGACAAAATATGTTCTTAAATTGTAACTAACGCTAAGTCGCAGATATATGGACGGATAGGGCCCCGCATGTTTCTAAGTTTTGTATAAAAATTGGAAATTGTTTCAGAAAACTGAGTACGGTCGACCAAGTCTCTGCTAGTTTGTGCCACCGAGTTTCAAGAGGGTTGCCCTGATAAGTAGTTTGAGAATTAAGCGTATATCACATACGGACCTGTCAAATCTAGAACCTAACTAGGTCCGTAAACCTAGAACTAGGTCCGTTTTACACTATTCGGGCACGGAATCCTAAAAAAATGCACAAAAGTATCAAAAGCAAATCGAAACCGTAGGTAATTTCGTATTTAATAGTATCCCCGAGTTATTTGTTTGTCAGTGTGAGTGAGTGTGTGTCTGTAGCACCATAACTTTTGAAGCTTGTCACTTTTGTCACTTGATCGTTTGTCACTTGTCAGGAGTTCATTGCAAAAACTTATTTCTAAGATTATTTATTTTTTCAATTTACAGAATTTACTATTCTACAGTTTTATTATATGTGTAGATAGACTTTGATTTGGTCCGAGTCCATCTGCCTTTGTACCAGGTAGCTCGTAATAGGCAAGCGCAGGTTAAAACTACTATTTAAATTAAGCGCTTCGGCTTTACTTTTTTTAGTCTTTTTACATTTTATTTTTAAATTGGCTGACCTAATCTAAATTTAAGCGAAATGATTAATTGTGTAATAACCACTCTATACATATAGATATATCTTTAAAATACATTCGGATTTCCGAAGCCTTACGAATATAGCCGAAGCACATAATTTAAATAGTATTATTATAAGTCATTAACGACAACAACAACAGCAGAGTGCTGTGCAACAACTTGTACGGGTAGGGACCAACCACTGCCTTGTCTATTCTTGCCACAATATTCAACGTCACGGTTTGGTCCGGGTGGGGTATCCGGTAGAGATTTGCCCAATAGGCATGAAATTCCTGCTACAGAACAACGACGTACCAATAACATATCTACGGTGTCTAGAGACCACGGTTATCCCTTACCATCAGGAAAGCCGTGAGCTTTCTCACTAACTTCTCACATAAACAATTAGGTAAATTGTTTGAGCATTATACATGATTAATAAAAAACAATAAATAAATATAAATGTTAAGACTTGAAACCTTTAACAAAATTACAGGTACTTTACCGGTAATTAGTGGTTCTTGCCATTTCGATACCTGGATACCGTATCCAAAGTGGGTAGGTACTGTCCCAATACGAACACCTAGCAAACACCTGTACTAATACCGATAAGTTTCTGCAACTAACAAAGGCACCCCATAAATACAGGAGAGCCGTTTTAATTTTTGTTTTTAGGTATCGGAATCATTTAAATCTGTCAAATCTGTCAGAGATATCTTTTTTTTATGATATTGGAAGGCAAACAAGCAGACGGATTTCCTGATGTTAAGAAATTCACGCCGTCTAGAGACACCAAGGGTGGTAATGGTGCGTTGCCAACCTGAGGCCGGGATGTTAGGCCTCGAGCAGAAGTAAGTTTACCGGTTACCTTACCCTCCGAACCGGAACACGTCACGACGTTATGGCGGCAGGAATAGGTAAGGCGGTGGTACCAATCCGGGCGAGTCACTGCTAAACTCTACCACCTAGTCAGATGTCACGGTGCTAGTGACGATGAGCCTATGCTCGCCTTTTACGAGGTACCTGGCAAGGAAGGTAGATGGTCTATTCTACAAAGGAGCCCAGACCAACACTAAACTAATAGTACCGGTACTAAACCTAAAATAATTTATTTATCTCAGTATTTCAATTTTCATTAAATACGAGTAAGGTTTTTGGTGGATAGAGAGAAAAGATTAACGCAATGTATTGTAACGCAAGTAAGATTAGGCGACATCGAAACGCCTAATCTTACTTGATTAGTTTAGGTAAGGATGCCACTGCTTTATCTAAGACCCAGATATGATCGACTTATGACTGTTTTGAATAACTTCAGCCCAATTTAATGAAATAGGGCAAATAACTTGTTGGAAATGAATTTAGGACCTAATGAAGGTAATGCAGAGGTACCTACAAACATGTCTCCGAAGACACTAATTACCACAATATTATTTGTGATCAAACTATCGCCAACCGGCCAGTTATTCAATTCTGAGCATCGTAGTTTTTATCAGAAAACTGAAAAAAAAAACACATTTTGTCTCTTCGGTTGCCTGACCTAGAAATAAAAATATTAATTTGATAACGTTCTCTTTTATATTTAATCAATTTTAAATGTTATTATATTTTTATTTTTATTTTATTATATTAAAATTAAAAAAAAATGTATTAAAATTAAAATTTTATTATATCTTTTTTCAGATAAGGCAGCGAACAAGCAAACGCCTCTTCTGATGATAAGAGAAAACCGTGGACTACCAACGTGTTGAATGTGTCTCTGTCCAATAGCCAGGCAAGTATACTCTCTGGGCCAGAACAAGACATTGTCCCTATGGCGGCACAAATAGGTATGGCGGTAGTTGCTGTACAGTACTCCAGTAGGGTTACTCTTGAATCTCGATATCACGCGAATTAGAAATTGGAGTCGTATATGTCACTTTAGGTACTTTTGAACACAGTATAAGGGGATTATTAACATTTAGTTACAAATAAATTCAACGAATAGGATAAAATAATTTACTATTTACTGTTAACTAAATGGTAATAATTCGCCAGTATTGTCTTCAAGAGTACCTAAAATGACATATTCGATTCCAACTTCCAATTAGGCATGAATCGAGCTTCGAGAGTAATCCTACAGTAGTCTTGTAGGCACAATGTTGAAAAACCAATTGATTTGTGTAACATTTGCTCGTCTCTCACGATTTGCCTGCTAGGAAGGCAGATCGATAGTCTATTCAACACAGATACCCGGACCAAACTGGCCTATGCCACAAATTAAAAAAAGACATTGTATCATCTTGTGCTTAAAGCAGTGTGATTTGGCATTAGCACTATTTTTTAATTTTTTAAACAAAGTTGAACAGACGACTTTTCTGTGTGTAAGAAATACTCGTCGCATATAGAAACAGAAATCGTAAATCGTCGTCAACCTGATGATGGGACGTTAGGTGTCTTTCCTATACATAATAATTCGCAACCCTACTCACCAATTCAGTAATCAATAAAGGCGAGCACTAAAGATAGTATGGGTAATAATTCAGGAGTTCTTGCAGGACTCCATCGTCTATTTCTACTACGTCTGATAATATGTGTTTTATTATGATAATGGAAGGCAAACAAGCAGACGGATTTCCTGATGGTAAGAAATTCACGTCGCCTAGAGACACCAAAGGTAATGATTCATTGCCAACCTGATGCCGGGATGTTAGGCCACGAACAAAAGCAAGTTTACCGGCTACCTTACCCTCCAAACCGGAACACGTCAACGGCAAGCATTCGACGTTATGGCGACAGGAATAGGTAGGGCGGTGGTTCCAATCCGGGCGTGTCGCTGCGAAACTCTATCACCTAGTAGCATGTCACGGTGTTGGTTAGGGTAAGCCTATGCTCACCTTTTACGAGCTGCCTGCCTAAAGATCAGTATCGGTTTATCATTTCTAGGCCAATATTTAGCAGGAGATTTCAAAACCTGATTTGATGATGAT
>NJDC01004534.1:108829-144490 GCA_002245475.1 Calephelis virginiensis
AAACAAGAAGTAACGACATACTTCATCCGAATCTTACCCATTTATATGAATGTGTTTAAATACATTTTTTTGTAAAATCATCATTAAAAAATGTAAGATTATTATAACTATTACTTTAAAACTCTCTTCATTATCGTTATTATCATTAACATTTCAACAGCGAAGGTTTTAAACATTTAAATATAATATATTAAAGTACAAAATTTTATTCACAATCGTCAATATGGATTAGAAAAACTTCACTGAGAAAAATAACTATAAATATGATTTTATATAATTTAGAATAAGTATAGTTTAAAATTAAACCCACAGTAAATGTTAGCAATTAGGACCAGGCCAGAAGTAGACCCAAGAAACGATTGGTAGATATTATGGAACAAAACATATTTGCTAATGAGCAACCTCCTGTTATGAATGCCAAAGACTGTGAGAAAGAAGAGAAGAACCACGTTCAAACGTGAGGAAGGATCGAGATTACTGCTAAGACTACTGACAAGGGATTACTACTAAGATGTTTTTTTTGGCTCTATTTGTGAATTATTAAAATTTTGAATTAAGTTGTAAAATTAAGAATGTTAATTTTAAATTGGGTCAGTATGAACTTTGGGATACAATTTCCTTCAAACCGCAAAAAACATAAAATATAGAACTATTAAATAAATTATTGTCAAAGTTATAATAGTCCTATATTTTAAAACTGAGCGTCTCTACACAAAGTAGAATATATTTTAGTGTATAAATTTTAGACATAATAATAATTGTTATTGATTGAAATGAAGGTTGCCTTGTTTTCCGAATCTGTACCCGAGCATAATGAATTGCGTTTCGTCGAAAGCTGGTCCTCGACAAAAAAACAGCATCAGAATCTGAAATTTTCAGTGTTATGACTTTGAGTAGAAATAGATCATGGCATCAATAAGTCCACTAAAATAATCAATAATTAAGGAACCGCCGTCTAAATGACATATCAGAATTTGCGTTTGACCGAGATTTGTTTAAAAAATTACTACACCGCACGATTCGACAGTAGACGAAGTGCAGTTAAACTGCAAAAACCGACTCCCACTATTATTTTTTCGATAGATAGCAAATTGTTCCGAAATGGTCCCACATTAATTTTATCAATATCCTACTAGCAGTTTTTGAGATAGACTTAATACCTCCTTTACTTGTTGACGTCAATGATGAGGTCGTCAAGATAAGGGAAAATTTATATAATATTAAGTATAATTTAAAACCACCTTTTGGTTTATGATAAAATTGATATGGGACCACCTGGGAATCATGACCTATCTTTGTAAAAAAACTATCGAAATCGGTTGGCTATTGACGAAGTAATCGCGTAACAAACATGCAAAAAAGGGTGCAATTCAGTAACTTAACACATACTCGTACTAATATTATAAACATAAATGTGTGTTTGTCAATATTTTACATAGTTATTGTAGGTGATGGTATCGTCTTAGGTACTATTATGAGAAAGTAAAGAACGTGGAGCCTGGCATATGGTTATTTTTACCCAAATATTTAAACGAGTTTTTATTCTCTAAAAACTTTATATGTGGGTGTCGCAAACATTTAGTTCCGGGCAAGGACATATATAATATATAAGATAAAAATCGCATTATTATTAGATATTAATCTAAAAACAAAAATAGTAATATACGTTAAGTTAAATCCGAAGTTTTCCAAGAAATGTTAAATCGTTAATAGAGGCGACCGCCTGACAAAAATGATACTGCAAAGTTGACAAACTGTTATTTGTCACAGTACGTCTATGGATAAGAATTCAAAGCTTAAGAATAATAATACAGTAATAAAAATTGAAAAATTAAAAAAAAAAGTATTTTAACGCCCATATCAACGAGAATTAGGCAGAGTTACAACCAGGGCACCAGCCGAAAACACTAAGTCCCATAATGTGATACGTGGCAAGTCTATCGCCAACCAGCCTAGGACATATTTAATCCCGGCAACGTTATTTTCATCAGAAAACTAAAAATACCATTTTTTTGCTCGACCCGGGTTTCAAACAGTCATAAATCAAGTCCAACGGCGGACCGCTAGACCACAGAGGTGATAATGAAATATAAAGCTGAAGAAAAGTATAATATACTGAAACTTATATGAAATAACAATAACAACGGCAGCAATATTTATTTGGGCATTGATTTAAGAAGACAAAAATATAATAAAAATAACGTGTAAAGGATGTAGAAACTAATGGTTGAAGTTATTTTTTTATAATGGAGCTTTTATAAATTAATTTTATCAAGTAGAGAGGCACACTAGGGTGTCCTTAAATGTTAAAGCTTCTTACAATATTTACAATATATGCTAAGTACAAAAATGGTGGGTGGACCACGGTAAGTAGGTGAGGAAGATATGATATATAAATGTATACGTCCATAACTTAACGAATAATATACCGTAGGAAATATAGGTACATATAAAACCAAGTCGGTGAACAGAAAAAAATGAGTCTTAATTAGACTTTTAATAAAAAATTAAATTTCATCTCTTTTGATTTTAATAACAATTACACAACATCTATTATTGACTCTTGGTACTACAGAATTTTTAGTAGCGTGATTTTCTGCGAACTATTATTTGTGGTACAAGATTTTTTTGTAAATTTAAAAAAAATATGTATCTTTTGTTTCATTTGATTTTATAACGTGCCACTATAATAGATATAATGGAATAATATTTTCTTCAAAAGCATCCTTCGGAAAATCAACAAGTTAATATTAAATAATATAACTAGGAGAGTGATATTTCACATTTGAGAGGACACAGATAAACTAAAAGAAAATATATAAAGATGAAGATAACACTGTGCTTATCCGGTTCAACAATGGGACAACTTACATTGAGTTAATTTTTCAGAAACGAGATTTAAACATAAATAGAGGCTTATTTTATTTAATTTTGTGTTTTCTATCTTCAAGAGATTTCATTAAAAATATATTATTATAGATATAAGTAAGTAGATTATGTAATTTCAATCACTTATGCCTATGCCTAAAAAAGTCATTTTCACAATTGTGCCATTGTTGAACCGGATGAGTGATTGATATTAAAGGTAGCAGGTACATTTTGTTTTGGTTTACATATTGTAACAAGTTCATCTACATATTGTATTTAAATATTTTTTTATTTATATTAATCACACAGTAAGTCAAAATGTTATAGTTAACTTCTTATATTAAAGAAAAAAGAAAATTAGAAAAATGTAATTGATTCGTATAAGATATTGCAAAAAAAATTAATAAACTAATTTCACTAGTAAACAAGTAATATAATATATTATATTACTCTTTTCTCGATATAAGACTATTTGTGCTTGTATTAATACTTAAAGAAAATTTAACGAAAGCTGAAAGAAATTATATTAGAAAAAAATATGAACCAGTGAAATTGCTTAAAAAAAAGTAAGTTTTATGACATGACATACAACTTCAAATACGTAAATAGCGTTAATTCATTTTCAACAGTTATACTTGAAAAATAAGAATTTTCAGGGAATGTTGAAGAGGTAAAAACATACAACATTTTATACAATAAATACATTAGTAGACAAAAGTGGTAATTTTGGTATTCACAAACTAAACTTATTTCAGTTTTGTGCTATCTTTTGCAAATAAAACAAAAATAAAAGAGATGGAACATTTTAGAAATGTCAGATTAGTCCGGTTATGTCAAGTTGATGTATTTAATAACGTTTTCCGCGTAATAGATTATACGTCTGCAGAAATGTCATGTACAAACTAATCTGACAACACTTAACGTGTTTTGTCTCATTTTATTACTACTGTTGAAAGAAGATAGCGTTAACTTAAAATTTGTTTAGAGTGTGCACTACAAAATTACCAGAAATGTCAATCTGGTAGTCTAAATACTATTTCAATGGATAACAACAACAGATTTTATTCTAGTGAAGATCTCATGCTGAGACTCTCTACACATAAACATGTTATTCTAAATTAGCAACAACTGCTTTCATTGAATACATATTTGGTTAGGTTATTGTAACAATTACTACTAACATTTAGAATTCCATTATACAATTTAAGTAACACTATTTTACCAATCAGTCACTTTTCAATTCTAAATCCAATTTAACGTGGAGTTGGGGGACTATTTAAACAAAAAACAATAGATTTTATAAATTCTTAGTGTAAAGTGAGCAAAATGATACCGCGGTTATTATAACTGATAGGGCGGATGTATTTCATTTCATAAGGTTTATAAGAAACAATCTTATCCTTATCTACGAACAAATAGAAAACAAATAAATATATCTAAGAATATGTTAATAGATTTAGTTTTAAAGTAAGCCAATTTTAGCGACCTATATATAATCATAATATCAATAAATAAATTATTCAATAAAATGGCTTTTGATAAATTAGATTGAATGTTGCAACTAATACCAAAATAAGCAAACAATTTGCTTGTGGTAAAGGTGTTTGTCAACGACATTCATTTATAGAAATATTAAAATAGATAAATGATTTAATTTAATAAGTACTTACCCACTGACATTTATGTTCATTACCCAAATATCAGGCTGATAAAACTTTAAATCAAGCCTTTTCGATGATTGGTGGTCTTGGTACCCAAAGTAAAGTGAACACTTGGACCAAAACAGAAACAAAAATATGTAATCCAAAATTTACCAATTATTGCAATAACATTTCGTGAATAAACAAAAAATAATCAGACTTAGATTTGATTTATACAGGCTAGAGTCTAAACACAATTTGTTCGTAGATTTAGATAACTTTAATAATCTTCCCAAACCCAGACATATTTTAGCTACTATATCCAAATTCAGGATCACAGATTAAAATCTTTTTATCTATATAACTGACGTAGAAAATTGTGATGAATACCAATACTACATTTCATATTTATAGACCACATTCATATCTTAAATTTTGGTACCAAAAATAGAAGTGATTATACTGAACATGCCTAGCTAGATGTAAAAAATATAGGTATCAATGAACAACAACAAGGAATAGATCCGAGAAGTGTACAAAATTTCCTCGCTCCTCTACATAAGTACATCTATAACAATAATACTTAAGAAGGCGTTGACATACCATATTAAGAAGAACCAAGTCCATTCGCCAAAATGGCCACTTGTCACTTTAAATACCGTAATCAAAACTTTCATATTCAGAAAATCTCGAGTCCTGTTTCTGTAGACGTCTTTGGCAAGCTTCGATATAACTGTCTTGGATTCTATACATTCCTGAATTAGCTTGGTACATAAGCGTTTCCAGAATTCGTTCATTTTTGATAGCTTTTGATGGTAGGACCACTTTTATTAACTCCTGTGGCGAAATCCTATACAATTTCAAGTCTCTAGCTAACCTTTCCATAATACATTTAAATTCATTCCTAGCATCAGTCTTATTAGCTGTTTTAGATTTTATTTTGTTCCGAGCCCAGCCGAGCATTGCTTCAAACTTTCTGACCTCTGGCACTTCGAGACTTCGACACATTATCATTTGGACCATCGATTCAGAAAGGTTGAGGAACTCTGGTGTTTGAAAAAGGGCGTATGCCCGCTGCTCGATGAAAGCTAAAATCATGTTGACCAGTTCGGAAGCTGATGTATACCGCCAATAGTAGTTCTCTAATGATATAAGCATCGTGCAGACCTGTAATATACAAGCATATTTTAATTCCAACATATCATCACTAATTTTCAATATTTTATTAAAGTGACTAAACTTGAAATCCGCAGTGATCCGCAGAAAAACCGTGGGCCCGTAGGTACTTCATGTTTATAGGTTAAAGGTTACAGGTTCGTTTTACGTTTACTCAATCTGGGAGAGGGGTAAAAGTCAAAATATAAATTTGGCCATAATTTCATAAGACGTAGTCCGATTTTATTCACTCTTTTGTGTAGGTACTTTACAGATTCACCCCTAATTTTTGCCAAATTATGAGTTTTGTAATTTAGAATCTAATGACATAACAGCACTAAGTATAAATCAAAAAGTTACCAAATAACTCGAAATCTGGTATGTAGCGAAACATTTCGACGTGCAGGTCACCTTAGGTTGGTGTTTGTAATTTGTTAAAAATTCCAACCATACTAATGTTAAGGAAGCTGTAGGTATATTGATTAATTGATTATTGGAGATTAACTAATTAAAATTGGATTTGCGGACAAAGTCGTGGGCTTAACTAGTCCATAATAACTCAGTTGAAAAAAGTATAGTGAGCCTAAGACGAAGGCCAAGGACAGTTGCATGTAGCAACGGTAAAAAAATCGTGACAAACAAAATAAAAAAGTAACGTAGTGAAAGTGGAATACTTACAACTTCTATCCTTAAAAACTGTTTCGCGTGGTGGAAACAAGCTTGCAAAAGTTCTGGCAAGTCGTAATGTTCAGCAGCGCAAATAAGTCCTGGGATGGAGGCACAGGTGAGCGGACAACTCCCCGTGTGGAGGTAGTCTAGAAGTATCCTGAAGGTTTCTGCATCGAATTCTATTATTGAAAACTGAAATAAAATTGACCATTCATTAGAGTTAATCCACAAAAATTATAAAAAATAACTATTTCTTTTCTAACGTTTCCTTTTTAACGTTTTATATCAAAATATTTCAATAAGATTCAACGAGACACCCTGGATTTTGAGGCCTTAAGATTTTCATATTTTATCTTTTTTCTACGTAACTTAATATTTTTCTAAAAGTACTGAGAATAGATACAATAAAATCAGTAACAAAATATCTATAGTATCATAACTTCTGATTTCGCATGTAAAAAATTTAAAAAGATAAGTTAACAAGGCAGCACGTAAAAGGCGAGCATAGGCTTACCGTCGCTAACACCGTGATATCTGACTAGGTGGTAGAGTTTGGCAGCGACTCGCCCAGATTGGAACCACCGCCTTGCCTATTCCTACCGCTATAACGTTATAGTGCTTGCCGTTGACGTGTTCGGAGGACAAGATAGCCGTTAAACTTACTTTTGCTCGAACCCTCGTTTGCCATGATCAAAATAAAACTCCATTGAATGTATGAATTGATAACAATTCACATTATAATGTATTTACATCCTCAGGGTTACCTATCACTTTCGTTTTATTACGTACATTTTTTAACATGTTTTTTATTATGTTTTTAAAGAAAAGTGAAAATGCAAAATGTCTTATTTAAATTGAGCGTATTAGAGCTGCGTGGCACTTCAATAATTAAAACTAAAACTGTCAATATTCATCTTTAATTCTGAATTTTTTACAAATTCATGCTTGAGGGTCTAACTATTGTACGTTACGGTTTTAATTAAAAAAAAACAGTATTTTATTTTCCTAAAATTTGGACTATAAAATATTAACAAAAATTAAACACCTCATGAGAAAGACTATAAATTTGCGTTTGTTTTGTTTTAGTATTTTTTATTTAAATAATTCTTTTAAGTAAGTAATTTTGTTTTAGTATTTTTTATTTAAATAATTCTTTTAAGTAAGTAATTAAACGCCCATATTCCCGAAGGGATAGGCAGATTTTAGTGACAGTAACATTATCTATAATTCTTAACAGAACAGTTTTTTTATTGAAATACTTTTTTTAAAGTTTAACTTTTATTATGAAGATTAAATTATTGTTATTATCTTAAAAACAATAATATTTCTAGAGTAGTATATCTGAATTATAAATTATGTATCAACCTACTCGAAAAAAAACAGGTAAAAAGTTTGTAAATATTTTACATTAATATTTTAGATTACATATCTTGAAAACAATAGTTTAAATAATATCTACATATATGCAATAGATATTTCTTATTTACTTGTCGACTTCCAAAGAATACAATTACAATTCAAAAAGAAAATTGTTCACAAAGCTATTAGTAACCTCAATTAACTTAGTTCGTAATTAGAATAATAAGTATCTTCACGCTCATATCCCCGAACTGTTACTGTAGGCAGGTGTCCTCACGGATAGCCAAAGACACTGAGTCTCAAATGTGATAGGTGGTAAGCTTATCGCCAACCGGGCACATATCCAATTCTAGGCAAGGTCATTTTTATTAAATAATTGAAAACATACATTTTCTAATTGTTTAATAATAATAATAATAAATAAAAAAAACCTCCTTGGCTGTAGCCGTGACAAGACGTGTTTTTAATTGTCAACATTTTTTAACTATATTTATATACATTTTTATCATTAAAAACAATGCAAAATTAAAGAAAATATATACAACCCAAACATTGAATAAGCACAATATATAAATATATTGCAATACAAATGAATGGGATCCCGGTCTCAGATTCACATCGCACCATTACCACCTTTGCTGTCTCTAGGCAGCATCCATCATCATTTCTTATCTTTAGGAAATCCGTCTGCTTGTTTGCCTTCCAATATTATTTAAAAAAAGTGTAATGATATTTTTGGCTCTGTGGGCCACGTTTATAATACAAGGTTTAGATTTAGCCATTAACTGTATCCATGAGACATTTGGCATATGTCCAGCAGTGGACGTCCTCTGGCTGATGATGATTATGATGATAAGATATTTTAAAAGTCACAAAAAGGTACGTCACCTCTGTTTGAGCTAATTTAGCGCGGTCTACTTTCTGAGCATCTGCACATACTGATAAACGGGGAACAGCGAGTGCAGCGTTCTTATCCTTGTCTTTATCCTTGCCATCTTTATCTGTAATATTAAAACATTTCATTTTATTTTTGATATAGGAATGAAAACGATCCTTTCGTCCGCTTACAGCCTCTCCCAGATTACACCTCGTTTTCTGCCACCATTACCATATTCTGATTTAGAAGGTACGGTAGATGGTTTACTGGCCAAAATTAATAGCATATCTACAGGTCTTTACCTGTAGATATGCTATTAATTTTGGCCAGGCCATAGGCCTTCTAGTTTTATTTCTAAGACATTTTTATTAGTTATTGAAAAATAACGGTGGTTATCTGGCAATTGATCTAAATTAGCTCCATCTCCTATCTTAGCGGAGCTATTCAGTATCTTTTTGGTGATGACCACTGGGTAAAGTGTACATCGAAAATCTCTATTGTAATTTTGTTGGTCACAGGGGTTAGCAACTATAAAATAAAAATAGAATGTCTCAAACCATGGACTGATGGATGGAATCTTAATGTTAAAGACGTCTATGGCGATAAAAAATTGGTACTTACTAGAGCAATCCTGTGAGCTGGCCCATTTCTTCTTGTCATCTGCATTTAGTTGTGAATGTTGTTTTCGTATGGACCTGCCCCAGCCTGCAGTGATCGTCCCTAGCCTGGAGAAAGCACGTTTCACCATTGGCGAGCTCGGGACACTCTTTGGTCTGAAAAGTTATCATAGAAGGAAACGTTATATTGTTTTAATCTAGATAATCAGAGTGCAATCAGCCCAAAAAATAAATATTTTATATCTTTGGTATTTACCACCACCAGAAAATGTGATAAAGAAAAATTAGCAGCTGATCGTTTCCGTTGGGTCATAAAAATAGTTTTTATAATTTCATCTCACATATTTGCTTTTTTGTTGATAGAAGCTTGCTCTAAATCTATATCTATTTTTTTAATTATTAGTTTTAATCGTTTCTTCACATATTTTTTTCTTTATGTGCAAATTATATTTATCAATATTAAATAAAAATCAAGTTTACATAGGTGTGCTTATCTCATTAAGTAATATCTTTCAGCAAATCCTTAAAAAAAACTGTTAAAAATACTAAAGATTTTTAATCTCTTGTTCATCCTTCACCCTAATTTAGGTGGTGGGGTCTTATGATAACTAGCACTGGGTTTCATAAGATAGCCGTTATACTTACTGAGCAATCCATCTTCAGATTAAGTGATTAGTATCTACCATTTTTAGTATCTATAGACAACGTGCATGTTATACCATCGAAAAATCCCACTCCACACGAAAAATAAAACTTAATGCGCGAAAAAACACTGCGGAGATAGGAGTGATTGTGTACCTGGGCGACTCGATGTCGGGCACCTGCAGGAAGTTGCTGCTCTTCTGTCGGGCGGGTCCCGGCGACAGTAGCGTGGGCGCCGGCCGTGCCAGCAGCTCCGCCACCGGCACCTGTGGGGACCCGAACCCCGTCTGGATGCCGTACAGCATCTCTTGGAATACTCTAAACGAATACACAGACATACCTTAAGTTTAAGGTAAAAAAATATTTATCATACACTTGTGTAATTAGTTTCTTATCAATGACCGCTATATTTATGTTTTAGCTCGCGCTAAGGTAACACTTTGTATTTCTTAAAGCATTGCTTAAAATTGTTTCTAAGTATCGAAATATGTTTGTAAATACAGTCATTCGTATTAAAAAAAATATTGTGTAGTTCAAAATAGGTGATTGATTTAAAACCTAACCTCGTTGAATTGGTGGACTACTGTGGTCCCATCAGATTACATCACCAGCACGCAAAAAATAAGTCTACTTCCTTTTATTATTGGAGAGGCCAAGAACTTTCAAAACTAAGAAAGGTACAAAATTTAAAAAGTAGGAAGTAAGATTAGGGTGTAATTTTCTTTGAAATAGAAAAAGGATTGAATAACTTTGTTGAATTACTTAGCGTACTTTCATCTTCAATCCTTTTTTTTTCATTTTTCATCTGGAGAAATCTACCATTCCATAAATCCATGCTAATATTAAAATTTGAAAGTTTATCTGTCTATCTTCCTGTCTGTTTGTTGCTCTTTGATCAAATTTATGATACAGTAAAGCTGGTCAGAAAATTGGAACAAACCTGCTTCTAACTCCAAGAATAGCCCGAACACCAATGAACTTCGTCTTCTGTTTAGACTGTCCCACCAGAAACACCACGTCGAAAAGTTGTGCGTTTTGAGCAGCATTCAGTTCGTTATTTAGAAATACCCTGGTGAAGTCTTTCGCCAGTTGGTCGTAGTCTTCAAACTGATCTCTAACTGAATCTAACAAGGGTGAAGAAGGCCGCATGTGACCAATAGGACGCCAGGAACCTAGAATCGAAGAATAATAATTATAATTCCAGTTTTCTTGAATCACCTCTGTGGTCTAGCGGTCCGGGTGTTGGACTTGACTGCATGAGGTCCTGGGTTCGAATCCCGGGTCGGCCAACATAAAGAAAATTGGATTTTTCCAAATTTCTAATTAAAAAAAATGTTGGTCGGGATTGGAAATGTGCCCGGTTGGCGATAGGCTTGCCACTTATCACATTGTGGGACTTAGTGTCTTCGGCTAGTCGTGGGTGCCTTGGTTGTACCTCTACCAACCTCTTCGGGGATATGGGCGTGAAGATACTTTTTTTTTTCCTGAATCAAATTCTCAATCTCAATCAAACAATTCTTGAATCAATCAAAAAATATATATCACTTTAAAAAAACGTATTAAAATGCGAGTAAAACTGCGAGCAACAGCAAATACAGTAAAATGTTTCTGATCCCCTTGAAGAAGAAACCTTAAAGATATCGTGAACAGGCAAGTTGCTTTGAAAGTTTAGTTTTTTTATTTTGACTTTTCTTATCCATATCAATATAAAACAAACGTATGAAACTGTTTATTTTCATGTTTATTATTAATTTAATTTTAAACTACCTAGATCTATAACCGAAGAGAAAAATTATTAAGTACAATTCAAAAATCGTCAGATTTAATGAAAAAAGAATGACCAATATTGGTTAATCCAGGCAAAGTTCTGTGGTAACACACGTAAAAGATTAACAGTCGTCTCTTATTTTTTTTCAAGTTGTTTAAAATTAACGTACCTCGTCTATATGGTTTTGGGATTTGTCCAGTTTCTGCGTGGTTTTGTAAGTTTGCAACAATGTCTTCTAACATTTGACTGCGAGTACGTTCTTGCATTCTGGCGAATTTCGGTGCGGAATATGATGCTCTTTCTCCATTTACTATCTTGGTCAGTATCCATTCTCTAAAAATTTAAAAAGTGTTTTTTAACTTAAATGGCTTAGCCAGAAGAAGTATCCGTCTACGAAATTAATTTTTGAACAAAAAGTCATCATCGCCAAGAAAACTTAATAGACTTTTATTAGCTTACTATAGTCTGGGTAGGATTTGAATGTCTGGAAGCTTAAGCAACAAAGGAGTGTAGGCCTTGTACTCCTGGTGGTAGTTTACGGTAGATAGGGATAAATTAATTTACATTCTAAAAATTGTGTGTATTAATAAATAATCATGTAATCTCAAAACAAAAAATAGTGTGTAAATAGTAAATCGTGAATAAATAATTTAAAACCTATTAAAATATTTGCACACCACAAGTTGGTAGAATATGTAGGAACGCTTAATAATTTTGTAACATCTTTGTAACACTCATATTCCGCAAATATTTTTTTTTTCTTTCTTTCTTTCCGAATAAAAGTATGATCGTTTCCAATTTAATTCAGTTCAATTCTTAAAGTTATAGGACTTCATGATTTCAAAAATAAAACGTCTAATCCTGGCTTATTGGCGGAAAATATTGTTTATAAAAAAAAATACAAAAGAAAACATACAATTTCGCCAAGTCTTTCAAAAACGTTTGACAACAGTTAAACTATTAAACTTTTCAAGATTTCTAGGTTTCTTTTTGTTTGTAAAATTGCATGGCACGCAGATTTCTAGTTGAAGAAAAAAACCCTCTAAATATAAATATAAAAAATGTTAATGCGTGACCAATTGGAGACCGAGATCTTAATCTTGGGAAAGTTTTTTTGGCTACCATCCAAACGGGAACACGATAATAGCTACAACAGATGTTGTGGCTGGGGCAATGTTATTCTCTTAATCCAAGGGTTAGTTCGAATTGAGTTGTGTCGACTAGAAACAATTTTTTGCCTTTAGTAGTATCAATCAATTTTTGATGCTAACTAACACGAAATTTTCCTCGTCTTTGTCCAGGTCTGCTTAATGGAATAGACCTACTGCCTCTCTGCCAGAAAGCTCGTAAAAGGCGAGTACAGGTTAATATGGTCATCACTAACAAAACCACATGAGTGAGTGCTCTTCAGCGTCCGGGTAGAGATCCATCGCCTTATCTATTCCTGCCGCCCTAATGACTCTGTCAAGTTCCAGTTCAGGGCAAGATAGCCAGTAAAATTGCCCAATAGACCTTCCATTCCGGTCTTGGGATGCGACACACCTGTAACATCTAAAGTGTCTGTAGGCAACGGTTGTCTCTTACCAACAGGAAAGCCATATGTTCGTTCCATAAAAAAATGGAACGATCTTTAGATGCAAGGTAAATGTGGGAATAGGCTAATATAAAAGATATTTACCTGAACATAGGCCCTTTTTCGAAAACACTCTGTTCCCAGAGATACGGCTTATATGCTGCTACTTCATCACGTGTAACTACGGATATTTTATATCTGGTAACTGGCCACTTATCGCTTTTAGGTTTGGCTTTGACTGAAATTTTAATAACATAACTTTAAAGAGACCTTCTCGAAGCACGTTTAACGCAACGTGAACGCCCCTTAAACGCGAAGTTTTGGCTCGTTGTGAGTATGCTTTGCATATACATTTTTAAAAACGGCATTGCCAACAAATACTGCAGTTCTTAGTGGGCGGCGGTGATTACTTAACATCAGTCAGACAAACCACTTGCTCTTTCCTTTTTTTTATTTTATACCTAACATCATTTTAAAGAGACCTTCTCGAAGCTCGTTGGACACAACGCGAAGGCCCCTCAAACGCGACGTCTTGGCTCGCTGTAAGCATGCTTTGCATATACGTTTTTAAAAGGACAGTAACACAATAGCATCACCAACAAATATTGCAGTTCTTAGTGGGTGGAGGCAATTACTTACCACCGTTCAAGCAAATGCCACCTATTCAACTGCTATGACGGCAGTGTTCGACATTGTTGTATTGATTCCATGTTGTCCAGTCGGTAGACATACATAAAGACATTTCAACAACAAGATAGCAACGCATCGGTAATATCCAAGGTGTTTTTTATCGGCTGTATCTTACGATTAGGAAAGTCTTTTCACCGTTGTATAGCAAAAACAACTAAATAAAAGTATGCAAAATGGCTCTTGATGCAAGTGTTTTCCCGTGTTAAGGAGACCGGACCTCCTTTGCAGAATAGACCATCTGCCTTCCTGCCAGGCAGCTCGTAAAAGACGTGCATAGGCTCACCGTCACTAACATCATGACATCTGACTAGGTGGTAGAGTTTTTCAGCGACTCACTCGGATTGGTACCACCGCCTTATCTATTTCTGCCACCACAACGTCATGAAGTGTTCCGGTTTGGAGGGTAAGGTAAGCTGGTAAACTTACTTTTGCTCGAATCCCGGTCTCAGGTTGACAACGTACCATTACCACCTTTGATGTCTCTAGGCGTCGTGAATTTCCGTCATCAGGAAATCCGTCTGCTTGTTTGCCGTCCAATATCACAAAAATAATGTCAAAAAAAGACTCCATCAGGTGAACAGCTAAATCGTGTGCCTTTTTTAAAAAAAGAAACAATAATCGTACCTAATATAAAAGTGTGTAAAAAATGGCTCTTGATACACGCCGGAGAAAAGTGTGTTTCATTTGCTTCTAAAAATACTACACAGACGATATCATTGCCAATATGCCGTTTCCTTTGAAGTTTTTGTGGATCATGTTTCTCATAAGGCAACAGTGTTGATACATGGAACATAATTTCGATGCCCCTCCAATTCGTATACACGGAGTACAACCCTGTCAGATCGTGAACTGTATCCAATCCACCTTTATATTTGTCGAAACCTGCAAGAAATAAATGTGTTTACTAATTGTTCCTACGAACTTTGTAATACTTTAATTTGGTGACGATATGGCAGCAGAGACGTTATTTTTAGATAATCGATTAAATAAGCGCTATAAAAATTTGAAAATGAGTCCAACTATATCATTCTAATATTATTTCGAAAGATAGGAAATTGTTCCGAAATGGTCTCACATAAATTTTATCAACATCCTACTAGCATTTTATGAGTTACACATAATAATTTTTGCTTGCGTTGAACACCTATTTGACTCAAAATCCACTAGTCCACTTGGACTTGAAAAGGGACCACTTCAGAATCATGACATATCTTTCAAAAAAAAGAACCATTAAAATCATCTGGCTGTTAGCTGAGTGATGACGTAACAAACATACAAAAAACATCCGGCAAAAGTGAGAATCTCCATCTTTTTTGGAGTCGGCTAAACAATTAACTTCTGAGTTGCGCAACCCAGTAATTAATAGATCACCAGATCCAACTTCGGAATACGGACAGTCCAATGTATATTATAGTAGTACTAGTATGTAGGGAAATAAAAAATGTCAATGACGAGTACTGCCGCCATGGTGGTAGAAATAAGTAATACGGTGTTACCAACTTGAGTGAGGTACTGTCCAGCACTACCACCTATAATACCATAAATAATCCAATAATCTGAAATTCATCATTACCACCAGCCTCTACAGGATCGTCACATCTCGACGCTGATAAAATATTTCTGATATTTGATATTCATTCCAATTTCGAAATTTTGATAAAATATTGAATATTAAGCTTCTATCACATTACAGTAAATTCTTTTTTGTTTTCACGTTCGACCTAAATTGATCTAAAAACCACAGCTTTTAAATTAATTTCCAAAGTGACTTCAGCAACTTATATAATTAAGGGTCGGGGGCGGTCGAGATTTGTTTCTGCGGTCAGTTCACTTTATTTACATGTTTTTTTTTGAAACATCGTTTTTCTTAAACGCAGAATAATAGTACGTCTTATAAAAGCATTTTATAAATCAGTAACTCTTGTATGTGCGCTAGCGGTCTGGCGTAGTACTTGATCCCAGAGTGGGTCAACAAAAAAAAAGTATTTTTTGAAGTGAAAACTTATTTATGAAAACTGATTTTAGTTTGGACAGCCGATATGCCGTCAAGTGTAACTATTAAGTAATCTGTGGTCAAGTGACGTAATCTGAAGTTCTCGCAACACCTAAAAATTTACGCAACTCGAATTATGTTTTTTTTTGTTCTCGAACAAAATCAATAAAATTAACTTTGTATTTTACCACGTAAATGACAATACTTTTGTAGTGGAATTATTCCCTAACCATTCCAAAAATGCATAACGTCAATATTCTAGTTTTCACTTTTGCCGCATTTCCGAAGTGCAACCCGTCCATTTTGATTCTTCTTCAACTTTTTTAGCGGCGTTGCGCACTTTTTTTGGAATGGGTAAAAACTTCTAAGCTCGCGTCAGGATACGTGACCTGATCGAAAATTCGTAAGACGGCGCAGGGCGCTTGCGCGAATGTTCGTGTTGTCATGTTGGTGTACGATAGCGCAATAAATGAATATTGTATTCTACCACATAAATGATAGTACTTTCATACTGATAATTAAAGCAATTCGTGCAATATTATTCCCTAACCATTCCAAAATATCAAAAATGCACAACGTTAATATTCAACTTTTCACTTCTGCCGGCACTCCCGGAGTACAACCCGTCGTTTTTTTTATAAAAACAACGTTGCCTGGATATATGTACCGATTGTCGATAAGCTAGATACCTATGATATTTTGGGACTGATTGTCTTCGGTTGTCAGTGGGTGTCCTGTTTGTGTCTCTGCCTACCGGAATACGGGTGCGAAGATATTCATAAATAAACATCGCTGGACAAATAACACAAATTGATCTAGCGCCAAATTAAGCTTTTACATACTTGTGCCATGACTGTTGGTCAACGATACTAATATATAGAAATACTGAAATACACCAGTATACATTTCATAAACACCCTAATCGTAAAATATAGACATCTATTTTATCACATAAATGTCTCGTCGAGAATCGAACCCAAACCTCACGGTAGCTTGGTGGGAGAGGGATACAATAAAAAATACTATCTTCACGCCCATATCCCCGAAGAGGTAGGCAGAGGCACAACCAGGTCACCCACGACTAGCCGAAGACACTAAGTCCCATAATGTGATAGGTGGCAAGCCTGTCGCCAACCGGGCACATATCTAATCCCGAGCAACTTTTTTTTTTATTAGAAAATTGGAAAAACCAATCTTTCTTTCTGTTGTCCGACCCGGGATTCGAACCCGGGACCTCATGCAATCAAGTCCAACACCTGAACCGCTAGACCACAGAGGCGATAGACCTCGGCACAATATTCGTTCAAATATGAAATCTGTATTGTGTCCTCCGCCTATTAGGTCAAAAGCAACTGAAAAATATTTAGAACTGGAACAATGCGCTGTGTTTTGGACAAATTTATGCGAACCATAGCAAACTAAAAGTTGAGAGGTGTCAAGAGACACCCGAATGGAACGAAGTTCTCTCTCCCCCTCTGTCTTTCAATCTCGATCAATCTCTAGTAATCTCTATCTCTCTTATAGAGAGAGACAGACAGCGAAACATGAAAAAAAATATAAAAAGAAATAAAAAATTAAAAAAAAGAAATTAATTACAAAAAAAATAGGTAATAAAAAAAATAAAAAACATGCGCAATCCGCAAAGCTTACAATAGCTTACTATAGCAAAAAGTGTCGTGACAACTTTTCGTAAGATTTTTTCCGTCTAGCCTCCTTTCACAACGCGCAATAAGGAACTTCGTTCCAATAAGTGTACCTATATCCATTATGAAGCTACAATACTTTTGGAGGTTACACTCATAACAAAGACCTCATGTCATTTCCAAATACTGCTGACTCAGACTCTGACTCAGAAAAAGCATTGGAGTAGGATAAATCTGTGGTGTAACGCTCGCTGGCCGCATTCGTAACAGTGAGATCCGAAAAGGAGTGGGAAAGAAAGTGTTGGTGTTAATATGAGAAAACGCATACTCCGGAGGTTCTGTCACATGAAAAGACTGCTAGATGAAAGATTGACAAAGCAGGTATACAAATCGAATGTGGATACCTAGAGACCTTTGACATTCCACGATCAAATTGCTGGGGTGTTATCGGAGGGTGGTAACCGAAATCGGCATATATGAACAGGGTAATGAATATGGAGGAAGCCTAAGGTCTGCCAGGATAGTGAAATTTGGCAATCGATACTCGGTAAGGGAGTTGGCGTGCTTATATGAATGTACGTGTGTATGTACGCATACATTCATATATAAATACCGTAATAATAAACCAGACCAACCCAGACCTAGTTATTATAACCATGCTCATGATACAAAGCTGTCGGGAAATAAATCTTTGCGAAAATTCACGAGTCCCTAAAAATGTTGGATTCAAACATTGAAAAAGTGAATTTTCATACAGCCAGGCAACTACGAGTATCATTCAATAAACGTCAGCTGTCAGATCCACTAACATCGCTAACTCAATTTCCTAAATTTTTGAAAATGGCTCTTGTACTGGATAAACGCAACGTAAGCTTAGAATTAACGCAATTTATGTCATGAATAGCCCTTAAAATGAGCAAAGGCGCTGAAATTGGCTAGCGTCTTAAAAATATTTTTTTTACGAAAACTTAAACAAAAAAAAAACCAAACCTCTATCGTTAACCGGGGAAACTAAATATTAGACCAGAGACGCTGTTCATTTCGATACCTAAATCATAATCTAAGCTGCTTAAGCTTGGCCGAGGCGATGATGTAAATGGTTGTAACTTTGGTTTCAGGTTCCGGGTTGCATTAGTTTAAAATTTATTGCTTCCAATCAATATTTTTGGTATACTATTGAATGGTAATCAAGCACCGTTCCGTTCGTTTTTCAGTAAACATTATTGAAATAGTAGCTTAAATTAGCAATAGAAGAGTGATCGCCTCGTCTGTCGAGGGGCTGGCGTACTTGCCTAACTCTACCGACCAACCGCGAGGCTCGGGTTTGATTCCCGTTGGCATTTGTGGGATGAACATATAGATGCATTTTGGGGTCTGGGTGTTTATTAAATTTATTATGGTATCTATTTAAGTATTTCTATCTATAGAATAGTTGGCTAACACCAGTTCAATGACACAAGCATAAAATTTGATTATGTTGGGGTTAGATTCAATTTGTGTGGTTTATCAAGGGGCATTCATTACTGTTATTAAGAGCACTATTAGTAAATTTTGTATACCATAAAATCCAACATCTCTCGTTAAGCTTTATTATTTTCTAAATTTTCTAATTTCTAAAAATTAAATATCCGATCTCAGGTAAGATAACAACGTTAATATTGAAGTAAAAAGCACATGCAAATGCTCTGACAAACGACATTTTGAGAAAGTGCTTATGTTTGCAACTTAAAAAATATATAATACCAGAAATACCTATATCACAGATTAGAATTACAAACAAACATTTTTGCTACTTTAATCGAAATTTGAATTCGAAAATTGGTTAAACAAATTCACTTAAAAAAACTAAAGTTATCAAGTACAGCGTTAAACTACGAGTAGAAACATACTATCGGACGCGGCTAACGGACGCGGTTTACAACCGCGACTGATGCATGACGTGTACATACTGTTCGCGGACATTTTCGACTGACAAAAACATCTAGCGCGTCAGATATCTTTCGAACGTCCGAAACTCAAGGTCACGTCCGTTACATTCATCCGATAGATTGCAAGGCTCAATGTAATTTTTTTATCTACTTTAAGTTGCGGCAGGAAGCCGCGTCCGTTAGCCGCGTCCGATAACATTTTACAGTTTAAAAGGCGAAACGAAAGTGGCCATAATCAGACGCAATTTTGTATTCCGTTAGCAAGCTAAGTTAAAATAAACTTGAGCTATAGAAGTTGACAACATGTCACAGTTTAATTAACTAAGTGCATAGTGCTCGTGCATAAGTAACAAGTTACCTTTTAACCGAACTCTGTCGCCAAGAACTTGCAAGAATTCGTCGAAAAGCGGCGAGTTTTCGTTATTATCTAGAATCTCTTCCTCCGTATATTGGTGTTCTTTGACGTATATAACTCCTACTTTAAGTTCTGACTTGATGAAAACCTGCAAGTTAAATTAGATATGCTTTATATTTACTTTTTTATTTACATAAACTTACAATTACAGTAGTCCACACTTATGCTATGTACTCCTCCTGCTAGTCTCTGTTCTTTGACAATAGAGTCTAGTTTTCTTTGAAATTTGGGTAGCTTAATATGTGGCCTTCTGTACATTAATAATTATCATACATAAGCTTCACAAAAGATAAAGTTAATGCGATCAGCATTCTATCAACTCATCTTTGGGATCACAGTAAAAAAACCAAATGTTTAAAACTGATATGTAATAACATCAATGTAACTCATATTTTGTTAAAAGTTTGTCACTATTGATTCTAGATTTCACTCGCTAGAGACAGTAAGAAGTAATTTCGGAAT
Organism: Calephelis virginiensis; assembly: GCA_002245475.1. NCBI lineage: Eukaryota > Metazoa > Arthropoda > Insecta > Lepidoptera > Riodinidae > Calephelis > Calephelis virginiensis. The sequence goes on from NJDC01004534.1 coordinate 129,129, forward strand.
AAAGAAGAATAAATAACAAGTTACCATTAGAGGCGCTGTTCGAAGTTTCCATATAAATAATTTACAGAGACGGTAAAGAGTATGGTAACATTGACAAGCCTCATGAACTCATGGTAAGGGCTCTGTTATTATTCGTCTAAGCTCGAATGTTGTCAGGCTTTAAGCCGTCAAGTGTCAACTCACCATTAATATATTAAATATCTATAGAGTATTTTTTCTTCGTTAGGAGATACGTCTGCTCGATTGGTTTGTAGTCCCATGAAAAGTATGTTTTTTAATTTGAAGTAAGTTATACAAAAAAAAGTGAAATAAAATCAACGAAAATCTAACTATTATACTATGTACCACATCGCGATTTGATTATAGGTACTTTTTTCGAAAGATAACAAATGATTCCAAAAGGTTAGTAGTAGCAGTATTCAAGTATAATTTTAAACCACTAGTCGGTTCATTAGAAAACTAAAATGATACTTACTCATAGCCTACCTTCCTAAAATAGCCATCAAAATCGGTTGGCGTCAATAGCCAAGTTATTGCGCAACAAAAACCTACACAAAAAAACATATTGTGGAATTGAGAATCTCTTCTTTTTTAGAGTTGGATAAAAAGAAATAAAATGTCCTTTCCTGTAAGTCCCAGGTTCCTTTGAAGCGGTTTCCTGTTAATCATTTCCTAAGGGACGGACGTCTTCACTTTACCTCGATATTTTGATTGGGTACTAGCACGAAAATTCGTGGAAATTTCGAATTGATTATCCCGCTTCTTGTTTCATTACTAATTGCATAGTTTACCATAGCTTTGGCTTTTTCAAAGGATTATCGTACAAAGGCTATGATTTTGAAAGGCTTTGACAAGGACTCTGATGAGTGATTGGCTCCATCTGTACCCGGCATAAGGAGCACAATAGACTTACCTCTTAATGATTGGTTAATGTAAACTCCTCATTGTATCAACCAACCACGAGACTTAAGTTCATTTGCCGATAGGAGCAAACATTGTGTCATGAACATTTAGAAAGGTGCATTTCTGGTCTGGGTGTTTATCAAATTTATACTTGTACCTATTTAAGTATTTAATTGCATTAAAGTCGTTGAATAACATCCATAATATAACCATACACACATATTTTCCTACATGTAGAGTTTCGCAGTGACTCGCCCGAATTGGTACCACCGCCTTACCTATTCCTGCCGCCATAATGTCCAGTGCTTGCCATTGACGTGTCCCGATTCGGAGGGTAAGGTAGCCGGTAAACTTACTTTTGCTTGAGGCCTAGCATCCCGGCCTCAGGTTGTCCATTAACCCACCGTTTGGTGTCTCTAGGCGGCGTAAATTTCTTATCATCAGGAAATCCGTCAGCTTATTTGCCTTCCATTATCATAAAAAAATATATAGTTTGCTTACTTTGAAGTTGGATTCAATTTGTGTAACTTTTCCAAGGACATTTGTTAAGGTATTGATTTTATATTTTATCGGTAATCTACTTCTTAATTTATTACTAATTGTTGCATGTTTGCGTTACTCAAACTTAAGAGAAACTTCTGTTTTATTTGCTTGGCCATTGACAAGGAGCGAATCTTCCCGTTCTTTTTTATTGGCTCGATCTGTACCTGACATTAGGGATATAATAAACTTATGCCATAATGAAGTTACGACTGCTTACGTAATATGTATAATATTTAAATTCCGCATACATTTCTCAGATCGCCTTTGTGGTCTAGCGGTTCAGTTGTAGGACTTGAGTGCATGAGGTCCCGGGTTCTAATCCCGGGTCAGGCAACAAAAAGAAAATTGGGTTTTTCCAATTTTCTAATAAAAAAAAATGTTTCTCGGGATTGGAAATTGCCCGGTTGGCGATAGGTTTGCCACCTACCACATTGTGGGACTTAGTGTCTTCGGCTAGTCATGTGTGCCCTGGTTGTGCCTCTGCCTACCTCTTCAGGGATGTGGGCGTGAAGATACTTTTACATTTCTCATATTCTTTTATAAGTTATTCAAAACTCGCTTTTTGGTTTGATTCTAATGTACCATATGCAACTACCACACCACGTGGTGGGGCGCAATCAGTCCGAGGCTGATGCCCTCCACGTCGTGGTTATATCGCAACCACAACGCGAGAGCCATTGACATAATAATGTTTCAACTTCGAATTCCCTAAGTTTGTTCAATCGAAGCGAGTTTCTCTACAAAAGCAAATACTGAACTGTCTCTCTGTATCCGCGAGTGGTGTTGAGTGTCCGCATCTTCTATTGACAATGCAACTGCTCACATTCTTATTTATTATTCTTATTATTTCTTCATTTTTCTTTCTTTAAGTTTTGGCATGCACGTTAGTATTTTGTCATTAGTCAAATAGAAATTTGCATCAAATTTTACATTAACTTTAATAAATTATAATTAGTCAGCAGTCATAAGTCGTCAGTAAGTCATGTCAGGCTCTTGGGTAAAGCCGTGGCCTCATTACTTAAGCTCGTGTAATGAGATTTGGCGGCAACGAGGAAATACACGATACGCTGATTTTTTCATGATTATTTCATTTGTGCACTTTCACGGAACAAAATGGTACAAAATGCCACCAAAATTGACTAATTTCACTCAATATCACCACAAAATTCAATAATTATGAAAAACATCGACCATCTTTTGTCTCGATGGTGCCAAAACTCCTATTATTTCTTGTCATTTTATCCTTAACGCAGCACGCAACGAGGCACAAAAAAATCTGCAATCTTAAAACTGCAGTGACGTTATTCTCATTATTAGCTTGACCACCTTTTGTAGATACGACGTGGTAGTGATACATGTGAATCATGGCTTATTGGCTTAATTTGTGCCCAGCACTAATCCCTAAGGATACAATAAACCTATTGTACGTCATAGTGGCAATGTGCCTGATTGTCTAGGCTAGGTTTACACTAGCTTGTTATCCGCTCGGAACCATTCAACTATTTAATTGTTCTGTTTGTACTAGATTCGTATTGTTTGTTATCTTAATGAATTATTTGTTTTATTATTCAATTTCACAATGAGAATTGTATTGTAACTATTAGTATTGAAAATAGTAGATAGGTAGGATAGTCTACCTCATAAAGTACTTAGCGTTAAGATATGCAAGTTTCTTGCTGGTTCTCCTTTCGGAAACAGTTTTTCTGGACCGTAAATTTTATGATTCATTATTCACTATTTTCATTTTTAAAGTACATGTACAATTTAAGTAAAAAAGCGAAAGGTAAATGAAAAAAGGTACTACAAACATAAAAAATTGAATTTTCAATTTTATGACTCAGTAAAATGCCATTGAAAGACACATTCACATTACTGGTTCTTGTTAAAATGGTGAAATTATAAAAAGCTCTTGAATGTCTCTCAGTTTGAAAACCTGATATCATGTTTGACGTTTGTATATTTTTACTTTTACAACTAACCACCTAACAATCTAAAGGCAAAGGTACCAATCCGGGCAAGTCGCTGCTAAACTCTACCACCTAGTCAGATGTCACGCTGTTAGTGAAGGTGAGCCTATGCTCGCCTTTTACGAGCTGCCTGGCAAGGAAGGCAGATGCTCTATTCTACGAAGAAGCCCGAACCAACACGGGGAATAATTGATTATCTGTATGATATGCAGTGTGTTCCTCGTGTTGGTATGAGTCCACTGGGAAGAATATACCATCTTACTCTTTCTACATGGCAGCTCTTAAAAGCGAGCATATGTTAAATGGGTCATTACTGACCATGGTAGTAAAGTGCTGTGAAGTATCTTGCCCGATACTCCGCTTCAGCTATTTTTACCGTCACAATGGCAATATGCTCTGTCCCGAAAGGTACGGTAACTGATAGACTTGCACAATAGGCCTGACATCTCGGCAACAGGACAGTGACGTACCTATAAGATATTTATAGGCCACGGTTATCTCTTACTATCAAGAGGACTGTGTGCTTGTACACTAAAGTTTCGTAAAAAAAGAGAATTTTTTTCAAGTGTATTCACACTTTTCAACGAACTCACGGAGAGTAATTAATAAAATAATTAAAAATAAGCTATATTTCTTTATATTTAATTGAAAAGCCTGAAAGTGCTGTAAACTATGACCGCCTCGTTGGTCGAGTGGCTAGCGTACACGCCTAACTACACCGATCAACCTCGAGGCTCGGGTTCGATTCCCGACGGGGGCAGGCATTTGTGTGATGAACATTTAGATGTCTGCATTCATGGGTCTGGGTGTTATGTATTTAAGTATTTTTATGTATTAGTATCGTTGACTAATACCCATAACACAAGCATATAATTTGTTTACTTTGGGGTTACATTCAATTTGTGTAAAAAAAACTATGACCGTTTGGTTGGCTTAAATGTAAAGTGTATTGTGAAAAAGTACACGTGTTATTTGTATAATTTGTACCCACTTACGCAATTGAATTTAAAGTAGGATTTTTGTAAAATTAATACGGAAAAATTTCAGAAACATTTGCTATTTTGAAAAAAAGTTTAATCAAGTCGCGATATGGTACCCAATCAAATAGCTGGAGTCGGTTTTTGCAGATTTACTTTGTCAGGTCTAAAAATCAACTCTCAAGGGGCTTAAATTAGGTATCAAAGTTTACGCGGTTAAGCACCTAGTCTAATATATATAAATCCCGTGTCACAATGTTTGTCCTCAATGGACTCCTAAACCACTTAACCGATTATAATAAAATTCGCACACTATGTGCAGTTCGATCCAAATTGAGAGATAGGATAGCTTACATCTCAATTTATCGCGGGCGAAGCCGCGGTAACAGCTAGTAAAATTATAAATAGTAATAAAAAGTAAGTTAACAGGATGGATGGTTGTTCGTTACTTTTTAAAACTTTAAAACCAGCTACAGATCGAACCTAATAAAGTAGCTAAGTAAAAAAAGATCAGAAAAAATAATGTATAGACTACAATTTGACAAAATTTGTTATGAGTGATCGCCGCTTGGGATTGGATATGTGCCCGGTTGGTGATAGACTTGCTAACTATGACATTGTGGGGCTTATTGACTTTGGCTAGTCTTTAGCTAAGTCCCTAGTTGTGCCTCTGCCTTAGTCTTTGGGGATACGGGCATGAATATACTTGTTTATAAGTAGCTTGAATAGGCTAGATATGCAACGAATTCAACTAAACATAGACAACGGAGAGTATAGAATGAACTATAGATGCTCTAAAATAGGGTTACTACTGGTGTTGTCAATTATTAGCCTCCTCTAATAGATTATCCATCACTGGGCCCAATCTCACGAGATCTCTTTACTGTTGACGTGCGATATCAGTTCATTAATTAAAATGGATTGGAGATAATCCTATGAAAACTAAAATTGGACACATTTCTGGATGTATTGGTGTTATTAAATGTGTATGTTGTGGGATGGGACGTGAAATAAAAGAAAAGAAAAAAAAAGTCTTCACGAATATATCCCCGAAGTAGTAGGCAGAGGCACAACTAGGGTACCTACGACTTGCAAAAAACAATAAGTCACAGTGTCATAAAGCACATATCCAATCCTGGGCAACGTTTAGAAAGTATTAGAAGGTAGTCGACCTGGCGAATTTTGTATTGCTAAAAAAAACTACTGACAGTAAAAAATACACAAGAAACTAAAGTGTTATCCTTTTTTTCCTTGTAATAGTAGTAGTAGTAGTAGTAGTAGTAGTAGTAGTAGTAGTAGTAGTAGTATCTTCACGCCCATATCCCCGAAATGGTAGGCAGAGGCACAACCAGGTCACCCACGACTAGCCGAAGACACTAAGTCCCACAATGTGCTAGGTGGCAAGCCTATCGCCAACCGGGCACATTTCCAATCCCGACCAACATTTTTTTTATTAGAAAATTGGAAAAATCCAATTTTCTTTTTGTTGGCCGACCCGGGATTCGAACCCAGGACCTCATGCAGTCAAGTCCAACACCCGGACCGCTAGACCACAGAGGCGATTCCTTGTAATTTTTCTATTTATAAAAATCTCCTGATAATAACTATGTTGGGGCTTTCGCAAGTGTCTGGCAGACTTTTGATGATGATTATGATAACTAAGTGATGATTGAAATAATTTTACTTTTTAATAGTCGCTGATAATATTTAATATCAAATTCTATGATATAAACACTTCTTAAACTCTAAAACACTGATGATTGATTTATCTTAAGATTATAATAAAATGATTAAATGATATTTGATTAATTAGTATTGATTGATAATGATTAAAGACCGGATTATATGCAACATACAAAGTTTGAAATATGCATGCAAATATGCATGAAAAATGTTTGAAATATGCACAAAAACTAACAAAAACTGACAGAATATGCAACATAAAATCAGTAATTTTTTTTGTTTTGTATATATTATTCCTTTAGATTTAGGTTTATCGTTAGTAAAAACTTGTTTTAAGTTTTACTGTTTTAAGTATGTATCTTTATAATTTATTGATTTTAAACAAAATATTTTTTTATTACAAAATCAGCATACATTTAGTAAGCTATCCATTGATAGAAATAATCGATAGAGTAACATGTAACATTACTTAATATTTTTGTAAACATTAACAATCAAGTATTGTTGTAAATGTTCAGTAGTAGGTAAGATTAATTCTTCGATCACTCAAAAAAATTTTATAGGTCGAAAAGGATCGCTCCACATTTACTGAGGTAACTGGGCAGCATTTGAACTTGGGTGCTACGTTAGCGCTTATATTTTCTGGCAAAATTTCAAATTTAATTTGCCGACAATTGAATGCAATAATATGCATAATAAGTGGTAGGAAATAGTAGTGCGGTAGGCGAACGCAACGATCTTCTGTCTCTTTCATTTTATTATCGTACCAAAACAAAAGATGCGCAGCTGCTGAGTGCGCTGCGCTCGAAAAATACTGTAAATTATAGCTATAACATGCATCATCACAAGATCTTAGGAAAAATATGCTATTAGCGCTGACAATGGCTTAAATATGCAAATGCATATGCAAATATGCAATTGCATATTATCCGGTCTCTAATAATGATAGAGGCTCGACGAGCGACGCGAATGATTAATATGATTTGATCTTGATATAGATTATGATATTGATTTCATGAGAACGCTCAACGCGGAGGTCTGATACGAACTGATGAAAAGTGTGGAAATTATGTGAGTCCCAAACTGCTGATGCTGCATTATGCTTAAGTATATGATCAATGTACGGTCGAAGCCTGTACAAATTAATAGAGCAAAAAAAGAATTATCAAAATCGGTCAATCGATTTAGGTGTGACGCGATGACCAAGGAAAATGGGGACAGGTTTTTATACATACGAAATTCGACCGTAATAAATTTTAACTATCAGTTACTTAATAATGGTAAATTATTAAAGTATTATGTTGAAACATTATTAATGTTCCATTGTCAGTTACTATTTGATAAGAACGCCATCTTCATTTATTAAGACCAACTACTTTAAACATTATGAATATAGTTTGTGCGCCATCTGTGATCTTTTATCGTTATCAATATTTTTGTTTGTGTATGTGAAATGTATGGCAGTGTGTAATGTTTTATTTATTGATTTAATGCACTTTGCTATTGAAAAATATTAGTGTTGTACACTTCTCCTACATATAAGCTATAACTGTGCCAAATTTCATACTATCCCGTCGGCGAAACTTTTTTGAAAATGGTTGCTAAGTTTTTGCTTTACGTAGGTATTAATATTAGATATGATAGATTAGAAAAACACATTTTCTTTTATGTTGCCCAACCCAGAGATCTAACCCGGGGCCTCAAAAATTTAAGTCTAACAACGGACTGCGAGACCACACAGATTTTTAAAGTTATATAGGTAAAAATGTTTAGTAAAATAAATAGGTATTTTGGTATATACATTCATTGATACCCATTTATCATTAGTCCCTTGTGTGGTAGGCAGATAGCATCGAGTGACAAGTGTCGTGATTTCTAAATACATACCTAACTTCCTTACTCTTCTCATATAAACACGTCGTTTCCGGTGGCTCATGATGACATTACCCTCGGAAACCCAAGCGACTTGATCATGTGGAATGTCAATCTAGTTCTCCTGAGTAGGTACCTACACTTATTCACATTTGTATTGGATATCTTTCAATTCTCACTCTCTCTGATCTCACTGTTGTGAATGCGGATTATGGGATGTGATTATGAAATGTTAAGTCAAATACTACAATTTATGAACTTTTCATATAACTGGGCGTGTTTCGTTTTTGATTGGGTGTTGGTAATTTTATTATGATGCTATAGATATGGGCATTAATATTTTGACGTTACGGTATTATTATCTCTAACCAGGGCATAAATCATTCATTAATATAGGAGGAGGCCATGTAATTGGTCAGTGGATTTCGTCACACAGAAGCAATCTATTTTAGTATGGCGTCTTTGATATATAAAGGGAGGTTTCCATAAGCATTCACTGGGGACGTCAAAGGCTCATTATTGTTTCTATCTTGATAGGCCAGTACCTATATGGATTATCATATACGTGATTGTGCATAGACTGAGTAACAATAGAGGGAGTATACTAATTAAGTTATATATTGACATGAAATATTAAAAAAGCAGATATACAATGCGAATGTGGATGGATGTACCCGGGGAAACCTAGGTCGTTCTATAATGGGTAAGCTATTTCAAAAAGAGGTTTTGAGTCAAAAATCTAGACTCGCTTTATATAATTCTGTGCTTATTTTAACGTTGTTGTATGGAAGCGAGAGTTGGGTAGGTATGCCAGAAAACGCATGAAAGTAGTATAAATGCGGCCGAAATGAGAGCGCTACGGAAAATCTGTGGTGTAACGCTCGCTGACCGCGTTCGTAACAGTAAGATCCGAGAAAGAATGGGATTGAAAGAAAGTGTTGGTGTTAAAATACTCCGCTGGTTCGGTCATGTGGCGAGGATGACAGATGAAAGATTGACAAAGCAGATATACAATGCGAATGTGGATGATGATGGATGTAGATACCCGGGGAGACCAAGTTTGACATTCTGAGTCAGGTCGTGAAGGTCGTGTCAAGAGTCTCCGAAGCCGTGTATGTATGAAAAGAGTGATGAATGTGATGGAAGTCAGGTAGGTCTGCAAGAATTGTGGCATTTGGTAAGTAAGGGACTTGGCGCGAATATATGTATGTATTTATGTAAGTATGTATAAACATAAAGCGCGGCATCTGATATTCGTTTTACATACTACATATAGCGTTTCATACATGTACAAAATGTTTTATTTTTAATTTTTAAGTTTTGTTGTTATATTTTTATCATACCGAAATGACTAGCTGCAGTAATCAGAAACGTCAATTATATTTTAATCAGTCATTAAGTCGACATTTTCTTTACAAAACTGTCATTTAATTAAAGATTAAATATTGATTGACTTCTCTGAGTGCAGTTTAATGTTGCCAATAGCTGTAACGTTTAATGGAGAACACTGAAAACCAAAGAGGTACCAGGCCTTGATATAGAAATTCTCCTTTGGTGGACTCATATTAACATTTTGCGTAAAACCAATGTGTCCAAGTTGTGTTACACTCAAACGATAAAGTTGTAGGTTATTGTAGTTGCATTCCGTACGACAATGACAACTTATACCACTTTGTATGGGGAATAATTTTTTTTCATATTTTTTTTGCGACTTTTGTATTTTTTCACCATATAAGCTTTCCCTAAACATTCAAATATTTTGAATACGACATCAACCGTATCAAGTTTTTAAGAGACATGAACAACAACATTTCAGTTTTATGTAGATGGATATTATTTAAATATTTTCAATTAAATAGAAAACAACATTTTCTTGTAACCCATTCGAAACTGCGGCAGAAAGTTTCCACTTTCAATTAATACAATACCAATGATAAACGCGGAGATGAATTATATATAACAAACATGAATTGTTAGTCAAGTCAAATTGGTATTTGAAACATCAAAGAGTAATCTCAATTTAACGAATAAACAAAGAATTGTTTATTCGTAACCCGTAAGAAAAGTTATGGAATCAAAAACTTTAAAATACCTCAAACAACAGTAAAATATCAAGTAGTAAAATTTTGACACCATTTTTTGACGATCTTGTTAATTTATTCGCGGGAACGTGCGTACTGACTCAGTAGGTTAATTTAAAAAAATAATTTTGAAAACGAGCTTTCAGGGATTTAATTTTGTTAAACATATCCTACTTTTTTAAACTTATAGGTAAAGGGTAAGTTGTTATAAAATAATTGGTAAGCTGCCATTTTGTTTCGGCCGCCATTTAGGATTATTATTGAAACAAAATATGCGTTTATTTCTCAAAAACCATTTAATGTGTGTTTGTGATATGCATACTTTTAAAATCTACCTCTGGATTGGAACGCGGTCTTCTGAGAAAATTGGGTAATTCTTTTACTCTTTATTGTTGTATATGGTTCACAAATATTACACTATACATTACATTCATAAGAAATTATTATGAGAATTGAGAAAATAATGAAATTATATTTTTTTTTATTTTACATATTAGATATGTACATGTCGCATGTCTATATAATTATATTTTCTTGTATATTTGGGAACTCATTCTATGTGACGACACCTTGACACTCACTTTAGCACGACGGCAAGTCAGTCAGTTAGTCCGGTAGTTTAAGTAATAGTCTAGTTTAAATTTAAGTGGTACTTTACATGGTTTCGATTCAATAATTAATAATAAAATCTACCTCCAGATCTGAACGCGGCCTCTCACTGAGAAAAACGGACGAAAAATACTCTGGCTTGTCTTTATTTAAACTTTTTAAAATATTATTACAGTCTATTTTAAACTCATAAGAGATTATTATAAGGAGCATTGGAAAGCAAACAAGCAGACGGACGGACGCAGACGGACGGACGGACCACCAAAGGTGGTAATGGTGCGTTGCCAACCTGAGGCCAGGATGTTAGGCCTTCAGCAAAAGTAAGTTGACCGGCTACCTTATCCTCCGAACCGGAATACGTCGACGACAAGCACTTTATACAGTAAACACTTTAAAAGTAAAACTTCTATTTCATATTATTTTTCATGACACGTAACATAAAATAACTTTCATTTTAAAAATGTATATATCACACGTTGCGTAGGAACATGCAGGCAAGAACGCAGTATGAAATTCGGCGAAAATATGCAGTGGCTTTTTTGTATAGCTTTGTTAGAGGTCAATGAACGTAACAGAGAAATGTGACGGCAAATTCATTTCAAAAACTAACGATAAGGCGGATAACACACTTCTGTCTGACATTGATGTGGATTTTAGTCTTAAAATTATTGCTTCACGAACATACGCTGGCAGTATGATATACAGTGCGGTTTATGTATTCGAGTACAAATTTTCAGTACAAAGGTTAACTCATCGCAACACACGTAAGCCAGAGCGGCTTACGTGTTTAGTGTGATATCTGCCTTATATTGCAACTTCTGCCGAAATCCAATCAGTCCCAGATGTAGAATGTCGTATGGCTATAGGTCACAGCAATCCAATTTGATTTCCAATATCTTAATTACGCCTACGCATGTGGATTGTGGTCTGATTTGTCGGTAATTGCTCCTGCTGAGCATTTGGATGTGCAACCGCAGAGACACACCATTTTCTCAATTAATTCTAATTTGTCGATTAGGAATTGGTTTAGAAATACTTGAAGTACATAAAATAATTTGCCACGATTATAAACTTATCTATCATAAATAAAAAAAGTTAATTAAAATCTATGTTCACTATATGCGTTGAGATTTATAAAAAGTAAGTAAAAGTAAAATTTTTGTAAAATTGTTGTTGAGTTGAGGAAAATAACTTAAAATTTTAAATAATCATAAAGTTTCTTCACGCCCATATATCCGAAGAGGTAGGCAGAGGCACAACCAGGGTACCCACGACTAGCCTAAGATACTGTCCCACAATGTGATAGGTGGCAAGCCTATCGCCAACCGGGCACATATCCTATCCCGAGCAACATTTTTTTATTAGAAAATTGGAAAAACCTAATTTTCTTTTGTTGCCCGACCCGGGATTCGAACCTGGGTCCTCATGCAGTCAAGTCACACAACTGAACCATTAGAACATAGAGGCGATAAATAATCACAATAAAAAAATTAATCTTAATTCAAAAGTACATTCACATTAACGACTCGTAGATCGGTTTTTACCCGCGTCCGCGGCGATTGCTTGCTCGCAGGTTCTGTAGAATGTGGATTTAGCCTAAGAACTCGCGGAGCGGTTTTTACACGCGTCCGCGGCGGTTGCGGGCTTGCAGGTTCTATAGAATGAAGATTAATATGCAAAAAGTAAGAGCACATTTCACGTATCCTTTTACACCTGCAGCGCCTACCGCGGGCGCTTGTTTGCGGTTCCCGTGGCCACCGCTGCTGCAGTCGCCCTCCCATAGCTTCGTACAAGTTTGCGAACGATGATTTCAACAGCGACGGCTCTGTGACCGCACAAGATTTTTTTTTTACATTATAGGAAGGCAAACAAGCAGATAGATTTCCTGATGGTAAGAAATTCACGCCGCCTAGAGACACCAAAGATGGTAATGATGGGTTGCCAACCTGAGGCCGGGATGTTAGGCCTCGAGCAAAAGTAAGTTTACCGGCTACCTTACCCTCCGAAGCGGAACACGTCATGACGTTATGGCGGCAGGAATAGGTAAGGCGGTGGTACCAATCCGGGCGAGTCGCTGCGAAACTCTACCACCTAGTCAGATGTCACGGTGATAAGCCTATTCTCGCCTTTTAAGAGCTGCTTGGCAGGAAGGCAGATGGTCTATTCTGCAAAGGAGCCCGGACCAACACGGGGATAGATAGCGGTCTCATGAGTTTTTGAAATGAAACCGAAGTCGACTGCCGTCGGCCATCGCCATCGGCGCGGGTCAAAACCGCTCCATGAGTTCTTAGGCTAAATCTACTTTTCACAGAACCTGCGGGCCCACAACCACCGCGGGCGCTATCAATTGCAAAAACCGCTCCACGAGTTTTTAGTCTGAATGTGCTCTTGAATTAAGATTTAATTTTTAATTAAAACTTTTTAAATTTTAAGTTATTTTACTTAGCTCAACAACAATTTTACTTTTACTTACTTGTTATAAATCTCGACGCATTTACTTACAGTGAACTTAACTTTTAATTAACTTTTTTATCATAATAGATAAGTTTATAATCATGGCAAATTAATTTATGTACTTCAAATATTTCTAAGCCAATTCCCAATCAACAAATTAGAATTAATTTAGAAAATGGTTTATCTTACAAGTAAATCTACTCCTCCAATATTTCGACTACGGTATACGAATATTTCGGTACTCCTGCAATATTTCGACTACGGTATACGAATATTTCGGTACTCCTGCAATATTTTGACTACGGTATACGAATATTTCGGTACTCCTGCAATATTTCGACTACGGTATACGAATATTTCGGTACCCCTGCAATATTTCGATTTAATAGGTAATATAAAATCTTAAATTATACCATACCATTATTTACACAATCTAATGTTGACTTTAAATTAAGTACGTAATAAACATTTTGATGTGATGCCATAGTTTGAATTGGATTCGTTGCAAGAATTTAAAAAATAAGAACTAAATTTTTACATTTTTTTTATATAATTTAGGTTGCTGCGACACTTTTTTGAAACTTGGTTAGATTTGAAGTCGTACATTAGAATGTTATTCGCAATTTCTTAATGTTTTCAATTTATATTAACAACAAAATGCAATTAAAATTGATGCTAAAGATCAAAATGACCAATTTAAGGGAGGTTTCTGAATGTCGATCGATACTTAGGCGATAAGGCCGCCTTTGTGTATCATTCAGTTTTCAAATTTATTTTTTAGCTTTTTCACCAACTTCATTTTGCACCCATTTGGTGCAAAATGAAGTTGGTGGTAATAGATAATTATTTAAGGAAAGTTAATGTGAGTTTACATTATTTTGGTTTTTTAATTTGCATTTTGTGTTTACTTATTACAGGTATAAAAGTAAGTGCGTTAACAGATTTCTAAGGAAAACTATTTTAAAGACATTAAATTTATCGCTCCGGTGTCGGACTAGAATTAATGAGGTCTTGGGTTCGACTCCGTACAAAGTGTTTTTTTTTAATTTCGTGGGTGCCCTGGTTATATCTCTGTCTACTTCGGGAATGCGAGTGTAAGGATACTTTTTAATTTTCCGTATCGTACACACCCAATATTTTTCACTCACTCAAAGTACTACCAAATATTCCTTTCGGGGAATGATAAATAAATTTGTGAGCTTACGTCGAAATTTACAATCCAATTAAGAAATGTATTTGTAGTAAAGCGAAATTAGTGTTCGCCTCCACAATAACCACTAACACCATTAATGGAATTGGTAATTCGCAGTTCATTACTTGGCGAGATGAAGTTCGGTTACATGACACCAATATCGGAGTAACCATTTAAAGGGCCAAAATTTAGGTCAGGTTTATGGGCCAGCTTTTACGATTGTACATTATTGGACTTTTGGTAGGTTAATGTCTATTTTAAGAACGTGATTTGTTTTGGATTAGAATAAAATATTATTTATTCGCATTAAAAATGTATCAACACAAATACAGCTAATTCAAAAAAGTAGACGAAACATGAGGGCGCCACCATCGTTAACAACTGCGAAAAGTTGCGCTAGGTGAAAATTGTTTTAGGACGAAATGTCATTTTAATCGTATTAGTAGTTTATATATATTATATAGTAATATATATGCCATTAAATTTAAATACTTCGTAAATTCTGTTAAGCAGCTTTTTAACATTTTGTCAACTTTGCCGTGTTGGTCCGGGCTCCTTTGCAGAATAGACCATCTGCCGTCCTGCCAGGCAGCTTGTAAAAGGCGAGCATAGGCTTACCGTTATTAACACCGTGACATCTGTCTAGGTGGTAGAGTTTCGCAGTCACTCGGATTGGTACCACCGCCTTACCTATTCCTACCGCCATAACGTCATGACGTGTTCCGGTTTGGAGGGTAAGGTAGCCGGTAAACTTACTTTTGCTCGAGGCCTAACATCCCGGCCTCAGGTTGACAATGCACCATTACCACCTTTGGTGTCTCTAGGCGGCGTGAATTTCTTACCATCAGGAAATCCGTCTGCTTGTTTGCTTTCCAATATCATAAAAAAAAATCCCTTCTCAAATCCCATTAATGTCTTGTTCATTGTTTATGAATATGATATGAATTAAACATCTGTAAAAATAGTCTTGTTACATTATATAAAAATGAATCCGCATTTCACGAGGTCATTGCATCACCCCTGAATGGGTGGATTAATTTAGCTAATTCTTTTTTTGTTGTGTTGTCTTTTCAGAAAAAGT
>NJDC01004534.1:144646-157755 GCA_002245475.1 Calephelis virginiensis
ATAAATGAATTATGAATTATGAATTATGAAAATTCGTTCACATACAATTTCCGTATTGTTCGTATCACCATGTAAATTTCAGTTCTGAAGTAAAGTTACCAATAGGATTATCATAGTATATTCATGACTTTGAACGCTAAGGTAAATTCGAAATGAACGGGCAAACAGGCTCGCTCAAAGTTTAGAGTTACCCCGACTGCGCCTAATGAAAATTGGCAGATTACTGAATCGACTTCACTGTAATAGGCTTATTGAAAATAGTCCCTCTGTTTCCGACATATGATTCAATTTCTGTTTGTCTTCCGGGTTAGAGGCGGTAACATTTTTAGAAAACCAACAACCGTATCGATTTGTGCTATTCGTAGACGAAACAATGCTTTCTGAGGTGTCTAATTTTACTTTGCAGACTTTACGAATGTTGAATCAAGCTGCACAGTATGAAATATTAAAGAGTATAATATATTTTTAGTACCTTGACTAATAATTTAATTTTGCAGTCTTATGCCCGAATTTAGACGGGGTCTCTGGTGAAAATTAAGGATGGCAAATCAAATTGCATATTATAAAATATTCAAAAGTAATTTTAGTGCCTTGACTAATAAATCTTATTTAACTAACAAATCATCTTAAGGTCGCACTCAGAGACTTAAATTAATATTTAATCTGTCATTAAGTCATAATTTTTAATAAATAATGTTAACCTAAGGATTGGTTAAAAAATAATTGACGTTTATGAGCGCTGCCGCTTATTATTATAGTTTCTAAAATTAAAATTAATAATTATCGCCTCAGTGGTCGTGCGGTCCGAGGTTGGTCCTGACTTTTTCAAGAATTTTAACCCCGGGATGGGCAACAAAAAGAAATAATGTGTTTTTTTCAATAGGTAAAAATAACTTTACCTGGAAGGGATGTGTGCTCGGTTGGCGATAAGCTTGCTACCGATTACAATTTGGGACTGGTTATGCCTCCCTCTTCGAGGATATGGGCGTGTAGATACTTTGTTTTTGATTTTTGTATTTTTTGGCTATGCAATGAGAAGATACTAACGCTAGCTAGTGATTTTTTTATACAAGAGGAGGCAAACGAGCAATTAGGTCACCTGATGGAAATTGATCACCACCGCTGACGAACTTCCGTAACACCAGGAGTATCACAGATACGTTGCAGAACTTTAAGGAATGAGTACGCTCTTTTCTTGAAGCTCCCTAAGTCATAATTGTTTGGGAATACTGCCCTCAGTAACTGATTCCACAATGGTAATCTAGTAGGTAATTTAAGTTACCGTTAAGTCCTCGCCATTACACACACGATTTTAGATTGTAACCATAACAGTCATATAAAAAAACAGAATACATCAATGACCATTTTATTTCCTTATCATTTTTTTCTTCTTTCGTATAATGTCAGGTTTTTGTACAATGGACATATTAAATCAGTTTAAAGAAAAAATGTTAAGTTGACCAGCGATCCCTCCAAACTTTCGATGGCTCCTCAATACATAGAATAGTTTTTTTTCATGAAGAAATCTAAAATGCCGATGGACTTCCTGACTGCAAAACATTCTAAATCCTATAAGTACCAAAGATGTAATGCATGGCCTAACAAAACTTTCTTGATATTCCCAAATTAGTTTGAGTTACTAAAACTTTCTTTGACATACGATTTAAGCTTTGTGGGAGCTGGGTCTTTTAATCGGAACCCCATAATGACGAGCACTAAAGTCACCAACGGTGTTTGAACCAATCTATTCAAGTCATCACCAGACTCCACCCAGTACAATTAATGTACAAATAATGCACTAGAATTTTATTGCGAAGACATTAAAATCTGCTTACAGACTGGTAGTTTATCTTCTCAAGGAAGTCGTAAAGATAATTGTTTAAGTTAAAGTAACTACCAAGTGGTGACCTAGTCTGTCCTTTTGTTCCTGACCTCATTTTGATAAATAATCAAATTATTACACATAACGGAGATTAACTTGTAGCAAAACCAGGGAGGGATTCAGTTTAAGATTGTATGTATATTATACGAATGTGTTTTCACTTAATTTGTAAGCAAATATTTGAGTAAGTAGATATTTAAACTTAATAATTAAAAGTTATACTATCAATGAAATTGATATTAGTAAATAATGTTGAAAATAAGGAAAGAGAGGAAGCAAAGTACCCAGGAAAAACTAATGATGAATGCATAGTAAAGTGTGTGTCAAGTTATATCAGGAGTTGAAATAGGAAATTCAATGGAAATTAAATTGGAATAGTTTTGGGAAAATTCAAGACGTAAT
Source organism: Calephelis virginiensis (assembly GCA_002245475.1). Taxonomy (NCBI): domain Eukaryota; kingdom Metazoa; phylum Arthropoda; class Insecta; order Lepidoptera; family Riodinidae; genus Calephelis; species Calephelis virginiensis. Next base: position 146,931 of record NJDC01004534.1, read on the forward strand.
CCTAAAATTAAAAATTGTCTATAAGCCCCGAAAAAAGCGACATGTACGCGTAATAGAGAAGAATTATTAGTAGGTACTGAGAATAATTTCGATCGGCTTTCAAATAAGAAAACGCAACAAAATTAGTTTTATTCAAAATACATCCATCCATTTAAAAGTTATGATGCATCAGATAGACAAACACGTAAATCTTATACCACCCCTATTTTCCGTCGGGGCCCAAAAATAATGATGGCCTCGCTGTTCCTATGTTCGTGATTAATACACATAATGGAGATTAACATGCAGTGATGGATGTAAACCAGGGACGGATTTAATATTCAATCCAAAGGTAGATGGTTTGAGGGATCAACAAAATGGAGATAAATATGCAGTATAGAATTAAAGCGTAGCGCACAAAGATTAAAGGCCCAATCTATTAATATCATCTTCGCAGCTTTCAAGTTCATATTTTTTTGTATGATAAGACAATGAACAAGCACACGGATCTCCTAGTGATAGAAGACAACCTGACCTGTACACATAATAGCCGTTGTGGGTTGGTCATGTTCCTTTTTGAAGGGTCGAGTAGTCAGTAGATTTGTTCTTGAACAGCACTTGACCACAAAGCTATGACTGGATGTCCAAATGTAATTAGCCAGTGGCCTGAATTATTAGACTATCAATACCTATGGCTATTAATTAGGCCTCTACCACTTTACCGCTTTACTACCAGTCTTTTATCACATAGTTATGACAGAGTGCACTAGCTTAACTTAATACTAATCCCTACAACTAGTTTAAATTCATAGTTCAATGGTTGACATTCTGCCACAACATTCCTCGGGTATTATCCAAGGGTCGTGTCAAATGTCCCCGAAATCGGAGTATTTGTATAAAACAAAGTAATGAATATGGAGGAAGCTAGGCAGATATATAGACATCATCACATTTGAAACTCCATTCTTTCTATTCACCGCCCAAAGGACTTACGATAAGAAGAAACGTACAGTACTACCGTTTAAATTATGCGCTTCGGCTTTACACTTTTACTCTTTTTACTCTTTATACTTTGATTTTTAAATTGGCTGACCTAATTCTAAATTTAAGCGAAATGATTAATTACGTGTATTAACAACTCTATATAGATATCTTTAAAATACATTCGGATTTCCGAAACTTGAAGAATATAGCCGAAGCACATCATTTAAATAGTACTACTGTATGTAAGAAAAGAGTATGAAATAGATATTATTGTTCAACTCCAGCAAAAGTTCTTTACAATTTTTAATACTAGCACGGCTTGGGATCGGATATATAACCGGTTGGCGATAGGCTTGCCACTTATTGTGGGGCTAAGTGGCTTCGGCTAATCATGGGTGTCCTAGTAGCACTTCTGCAAACCTTTGCAGGGATACAAACGTAAAGATACTTTTGTAGTTAACTAAATTTGTTACTATATAAGTTGTTCTTATTTTACGCTACATTAGATCAACATAAATCAGTAGTTCGACTCCTCATTAGTTCATTGGCGTAATTGCAAGCTCACTTCTGGCTAAGGGGGATAAAGGGTGGGAGGTGTTGGAGACGCCCCATCTGCTAGCTCATAAATGTTGCACGTGTTGCTGGAAGAATCATTTACAATGCGAATTGAATGTATTGCACTGGAAAAATCTTCAAAAGCAAGATACTTTGTCAATGTAAGAATACTTTTTCCTTGTAACAAGTTGTTATTTTTTAGCGTTCTGCAGACGACTGGAGTAAAACGGAACTGAAAAAATTTAACATGTCCGTTTTTATCAATATTTAAAACTTGGTGAGAAGATTTGATTAGATAACTGATTAACGATTTTTAGACAAAAATTAAACAAAATAATTGAAACTCGTCATACATGTAACTAGTATTTAAAAAATATGTTTCATGAAACCTTTGATACAAGTCTTTCGAAACGACATTGAGGTTTCTAAAAACAATTTTTTCTCAAATACAATCATTGAAAAGATAGGCAATTCCAAAGTGGTAAAATGTTATCCTTTATCTCTAACTTTAAAATAGAGAGTGGAAAATAAAGATAATTTCATTGGATATGACGTCGCGATTTGGTATTTCTTTCTTCTAAAGATAGAAAATGTTTCCGAAATGGTCCAACGTAAATTTTATTAACATCCTACTAGTAGCTTTAGAGTAAAAATAAAAAAAAACACGTGTGGCACTAGGAGACTGACGCAGTAAAGCTATTGCATAAGCAGGCATGTGTCACCAGATTGCAAGGCAAAGAGGGGGATTACACATGTGAAGTAACACTGGTACAACCAATGCCAACTAGAGGCGAGTTGCTGAAATAAAGGTCTCTTTAGTTCAGCGTTCAGTTCATTCAGCGTGATCAAACAGCCATTAAAAGTTCTGCTATTCATCGATAGATGGCAAATGTTAGGTTATTTTCGTTACGGAATTTCTGGATTCGGTCTCCACGCTCAAGGCCCGCGATAGAAGCTATGCAATAGCTTAATAATGCATACATTTTTCACTACCTATGATGAGGTCGTTAAGATAAGTGAAAAATTTGTGCACTATTAAGTACAATTCTAAAACCTAGTCGGATCATGATAAAACTACATTAACATGGGACAACCTTGGAGTCATGACCTATCTTTTTAAAAAAATAACCATCAAAATCTGTTGGCTATTGTCCGAGTAATCGCTTAACAAACATATTAAAAGATCCTCCTTCTTTTTTTTTGGTTCAAATGTTGTACTTGACTGCATGAGGTCCCGGGTTCGAATCCCGGGTCGGGTAACAAAAAGAAAATTGAGTTTGTCCAATTTTCTAATAAAAAAATGTTGCTCGGGATAGGATATGTGCCCGGTTGGCGATAGGCTTGCCACCTATCACATTGTGGGACTTAATGTCTTCGGCTAGTCGTGGGTGCCCTGGTTGTGCCTACCTCTTCGGGGATATGGGCGTGAAGATACTTTTTTAACTATCGAAATTTAAACCTTCGAAACGGCACACTCATGCATAGACGCATATCGATGAGTGCCTTTAGCGGTTTTCGCGGTAGAGAGTGATCACGTTGTTATTTGTTTCCGCGATCTTCTTTGTTCTGTTCGTCTGTTCGTTTGCGTGTCTGATACTGAATCGTTTGAGCATTAAAATAAATTTATTTAAATAATATTTTTTATAGACATTAAAATATTTGTGAACCACAATGTGGAAGATATTTCTAAGCTATTTCAAAGCGAGGTTTTGAGTCAAAAATCTAGACTCCCTTTGTATAATTATGTGCTTATCCCAACTTTATTGTATGGAAGCGAGAGTTAGGTATGTCAGAAAAAGCATGAAAGTAGGATAGAAGCGGTCGAAATGAGAGCGCTGCGGACAATCTGTAGTGTAACGCTCGCTGAACGCGTTCGTAACAGTGAGATCCGAGAGAGTGGGATTGAAAGAAAGTGTTGGTGTTAAAATGCGAAAGAGCATGCTCCGCTGGTTCAGCCATGTGGAAAGAATGACAGATGAAAGATAGATACAGCAGATATACAATGCAGATGTGGATGGATTAAGGTACCTGGGGAGACCAAGGCTGACATTCCACGATCAGATCACTCAAATATTATCCGAGGGTGATGCAAGAGTCTCCGAGACCTGCGTGTTTGTATGATAAAGGTAATGAATGTGAAGGAAGTCAGACAGGATTATCAGGATCGTGAGGTCTGGCACTCGATACTCTCTGCCTACCTCGTTAGGGAATTGGCTTGAAGATATATATGTATGTATGTATGTATGTAATATGGAATAATATGTTGGAATGCTTAAACATATTTGTGACATCTCTTTCGCAACGTACCTAATCACGGACGGATAGAACAGTTTTGCTTATTACTTTTTGTGGTGTTAATCATTATCAGAAGAAACTTCTAAAAGCATAGTTAAAATAGGACAATGTTTGTCGGGTCAGCTAGTCTATGAATAATTTCGAAAAGTTTTCTTCAAATAAACCATCTTTCGCTGTCAGTGTAATACCAAGTAATACGTTGAATAATGCATTTCATGATACATTACATGATATAGTGTCGCGTGAGACAGTTATAAGTTTACTACATTTCATCCACTTTGAAACTGTTTAGTTTAGTATATGACAACTAGGATCTTGCAAACATTTCAAAGTAAGGGACAAGAGTATTTAGTACCTAGCATATTCTATGTCACTTGTAAAATTATGAGAATAGCATCGCTCAACTCGTAGATATTTTTAATGTTTGGCGTGGTCGTTAGTATCTATTTTATCAGGTACTCGAAATCTGTCATTAGTAAAGTTTAGTTAGTTTGCATCAAGTTATTTAAAAAACATGCACACATTCGTCGAAATAGCCATGAGTTGTGATTATAAATTACGTCAGGGTCCTCAGTATTCTCACCCAAACTCATCGAGTGGGATGTGGTGACATAGACAAAATATGCAATACAGTGATTTCTTCACGAGTATTACTACACTTTTGTACTTTAGCTGAACAATTAATACAAATTTTACTAATTTAAGGAAAAAAATCGTTTCACTTTTTATTCAATCCCAAAACCAAAAAATTCCAAGTTTATAGTGAAAGAACCTAAGTGTGTTTTGTCTATTTTTGTGGCCTTAAGATATCTGAATGTCATAAAACTAATTTCTCTCTTACAAGTCGTTCATTAATTGCTGAGGATCATGACTATTTAGAACTTTTTGTTATTTGTCTCTACCAACAAGAGTCTCCGAAAACAGCGTGTTTGTATGAAAAGGGTTATGAATGTGAAGGAAGCAAGACAAGTTTGTCAGGATCGTGAGGTCTGGCACTCGATACTCTCTGCCTACCCCGTAAGGGACTTGGCGTGAAGATATGTATGTGTATGTGTGTGTCTCTACCAATTCCGCTTAACCCTCGGGCAGTGCGACGACCAGTATCACCGGTTTTTAGGACATTTGGTATCATCTTGATCTGCTCTTGGTTTGTATAACAACGAAGAATAGTTAAGGCCATGAAGGAAAATCATTGACTGGATTTAGTGAAGAAGCTACCGGGTCTCCTGTGCAAAATAAATCATCTGCTTCCTGCCAGGCAGCTCGACCAACAATGCCAGTAATAGTAGAGTGCCATAATGACGGTGTTATGTTTTAGTCCGGAGAATAGCCGGTAGACTTTCATAATTGCCTAAAAAAGGTCACAGAATCTACAATATCTCTGATGTCTATAGGCTACGAGTTTTTCTTAACACAAGGAGAGCGGTGTGCTTGTTTACTTTCATATATTAAAAAAAGCCATTGACGACTGTTACGACAGCTGGACCAAGAAATTATTCAAGAGAAAAAAAATGCAAAAATCGACTCGATTCGAATCGATTTTTGCATTTGCAAAAGTATGCAAAAGAACTAAAAATTTGTTCTAAAAAATCACGAGTCGAATCGTGGCCAAAATTACAGGATCACCTCGAAATCATGACTTACGTTTCCAAAAGAGAAACACAAAAATTTGTTCGTTACGGGTTCTGTTAATCCTAAGAGCATTTGGATTATCAAAAACTGAAATGGACAATCAGTAGATTTGATTATTGTTTAAAAAACAGTAATTATTAAACATCTCTTGAGTTACGCGTAGACGCTAGACCCTCGACCAAAGTAGCTATTAACTAATCAAATTCACTTTAAAGTTAAAATACATAATCCAAGGAAGAAAAGTTAATATTAAATTTGTATTGACGATCAAACGTCACAAATATATATTACTTAAAATATTTATTCTTAGTCCTTTGGTCAAACGTCTGTTGGTCACTTCATATGCCGAAACAAACGACGGAGTAACAGAGGACCGATGTCCCTCTAGAGGCTAAGGGTCTCTAAGCCTTTCTAAAGATTGTAATCTTCGACATTGCGGCGTACGTCTTTGTGGCTTGTGCAATATCGAAAGGAATGGGATATAGTGGGACTTTTTAAAGATGCAACACGTCTTTGGTCATTGTATCCTTCTTACACTGACATACCTAAAATTTTAAAAGAAAGTCTTATAATTAACTAGCTGTTCCGGCGAACTTCGTACCGCCCGTTCAGTTTGTATGGGATAAATCTAAATTTCGTTTTCCCTTGTTTCCTCGGTGTTGTAAGGGATAAATTGTAGCCCATGTCCTTCTCCCGGTTCTAAGCTACCTCTTCATCAATTTTCAGCCTAATCGGTATAACTATCACGACTTCGATTCATCTTTCATATTTATTTTTATTGTTTTTAAGGTGTATTCTGCTATTCGGGGTGAAGACAAATCCAACGAATCAAAACCATAAAAATTGGCCCAGCAGATCTCGAGTTATAAGTGTTGTAACAAACCCGACTTTCTTTTATATATATAGATAGGCTTGTGTCTTTATTAAGTATTTATCTTTCTTTCTTCTTCTTATACACCAAAAAAGCGAAAACACAAGTAAATATGTAAAACTTAATTTTATGTATTACGTAACATTTTGGAGCTAAAATTCAAAAACGTGTCGATTTAGACACATTGGTATATTATTAAACGATTCCATGTACAGCTTATAGTTAATATTATAAGAAAGAGTTTAAATTTCACTTACTTGCAATAAGTCAATTTTTACATGAAGGTCAAGATTGATTTCAATAGAAGCCCTGAGGAGCACTAGCACCACAGAAAGCCAATCCACATTTTGTTGACTATGACCTTGATTTTCGATTCAAGAGGGTTTTCGCATAATTAATAACTACAGAGAGTTAACTGATTCAGTTTTTGAAATTATTTTCCCTTTTAAAATGGAGTATAGAAGATTTATTTTGTATTTATTCTGTGGTATTTAAATATTTTTTTTGCGCAGTTCATTTATATTGACGGAAGTTTAATACTGAGTTACATTGGTTGTAATCTCCCCTAAGAGCTCATTTTTTATACAAATTTTCCTCGTCGTTACCTGGTTACGACTGAGGGGAGAAAATGACACTAACAGTAGGGAGCCTCACGTGCTTTCAAAATCTGGAGAAAAATCTGTGTGAAAATCTTGTTGAATATTATTATTAAATGATAAAAGACAGTATAATGATAAATTCTACATGACTATCATAATACCTTAGCGGTATTACATAATGTTTCGTTAATTATTTGATGATTTCTGCAAGAACATTAAAAAAAAGGGGAATTAAACATTAGTTTACAGTCTTTGTACTAAAAACGCTTTCAATCTTATTAATAAAAAAACGCCTAAAGTAAGAGTAAAGTCACGTTAATATTATAGTCTATATCGAAGTGCAATAAATACAATAAATGCAATAATACCAGAGTGAACCTAGAAGTACTTTGTCTATGTTAATTCATAAACTTGTTTTTAAAGCGACATTTATCGAAACATTTTTAGGCAACAATTAAAGAAATAAAATTTTCATCAAACTTTCACACAAGAGAAATTTAGTGTTTCTTTAGCTACTAGCCTAGCTAAAGCAGGAAGATCTCCTGTCGAAGGTTAACACTATGTACAGTTCAAGAAATGTGGAATAATGGTTAATAATAGATTGACTAAACAGATATGTAACGCGAATGTGGCTAGATGTAAGTATCCGGGAAGACCTAGGTTGAAAGTTTACTATTAAATCGCTCGGATCCTACTCAAAGGGATAGTCAAGAAGTGAAACCAAGGTGTTTGTATGAAGATTGTGATGAATGTGGAGGAAGGTGGGTGGGTCCACAAGGATAGCGATACCTTGTATTCGTTACTCTCTGCCTAAGCCGCAAGGGAGTTAGCATGACGATATGTATGTAATGAATCAAAGTATGATTCACAATTCAAAACTAGTAAAGAAAAAATGATTCCTAAATTATAATGTAGTACCATTATAACTTAGGAATATTTATTTCTATTAGCATCAAAACATTGAGTACTGCTTTAGGATTCCTATTTATGGATTAGTGTTGTAATAAACAAGAAAACAAAATTAATACAAAAAAATAAACAAAATTATATAATCATAATTTTGTATTACTTTTTTATTTATATATTACTTTTTTATTTATGTATTACTGTTGTAATAAACAAGAAAACAAAAAAGTATTTTTTTGTTTTAATTTTGTTTTCTTGTTTATTACTATGTTTTTCTATAAATTTATTTTTATCTTATTGTAATGCATGTAGTGATTATGTCTGTTAATAATTCTGTACTTTGATTAATTTTAAATACTATGAATGCTAGCATTAGGCGATGATATGGGATAAATTTAGTAGACACTTCTAATAAAAATTAAATAAATATAGCAAAAAAACAAATAAACTAAACCATATTTTAATACATTTTGTAAAAAATTAGATTAAAATTCCAGTTTTTTTTGTGTGTCTCATAAATGGTCCCACATAATCGGCAAATTGATGTTAACCTCTTTGTCAAAAGACTATTATTCTTCCTGCTTGATATAATAATCATTCAATATGCTGCGATAGGACAATCGATAGTACCTTATTATTTTTAAACTCAAAAGCAAGCAGACAAAAACATTTCAAGAAATTCTTTAGTGAGCCAAACAGGCCTAAATAAGCAGGTAGGTGGTATAGGACTTAATAAATATGCGGGTTTCTATTTACATCCTTCTAAGAGTTTTGAAAGAGTCACTTTCCTCTTTTGAAAAACAAGTAGAAAACAACGAAAAGGTGGAAACGTGTAGCTTATAAATCAAAAACAGAAAGCAAACCTGGTCGAGTTTCAACAGTTCCTCTGGTGTGTCAGGCAGCTGGCCCAGCATAAGCGGCGGATTGATGTTGACCTCTTTGCCAAGTGATCTCACCACTTCCTCCCTGTTGTACCGGTCAGCGAAAACACATGAAGCTGGGATGAGGCCATGGACTGTGTAGCTTATTGCTCGTACCAGTATTCTGAAAGTAAGGAAACAAATAAAAAACGAATCTTAAGTCTACCATTCAGTACCAACAACCAACCATACAACCAATAGCAAGCACTCATCCGCCGTACTTGTCGCTGACAAGTCCGCAAATAGCTGTGCGTGTGCATATTTTGTTTTTAACCCCCGACGCAAAATGAGGGATGTTATAAGTTTGACGTGTCTGTCTGTCTGTATGTGGTATCATAACTCCCGAACGGATGCAGTGATTTTAATTTAGTTGTTTTGCAATAAAGGTAACTTATGTGCGAGTGTTCTAAAACATGTTTGATGAAAATCGGTTTAATCGTTTAAGAGTTGTGGGGGGTAAAATTGGGACATTAACCGAATGTCAGCAACTGTTTTACTTTTTAAAGGGAAATTAAGTTCTTGTGTAGCGGGTTTTTTTAATTTTTAATTTAATTTTCTATTAAACGATTCAGTTTGCGACTCCTGGCGCTGCACTAGTCATATATCAGTACTGAAGAATACAAACGACTGGACTGCAAGTCAATACTCGTATATTGTGTATCCGATGACAAATTTATACACCGATTTGTAAGGCTCGATGTGCGGCTCGACACTCGTGTAGTGAATGGTGAGCTTTAATCGTCCTATTAATTAACTGGGAGTATAATAATAATATAACATTTATTTGCGCAAATAGGGTAAGGAGGATCTTAAATACAAAACAAGCTCTTAATCCTATTTTACCAAATAGTTGGCATGCAAATATTTTGAGCAATTCATATTATTCGTTATAATATGGTACTGTATTTAAAATGATTCCATCATTAAATTAAAATTTCTATTTTTAAATTAATGACATTTACTAATATATTTAAGTCATGATTAATATATCCAATTTACCAAATAGTTGGCATGCAAATATTTTGAACAATTCATATTATTCGTTATAATATGGCACTGTATTTAAAATTATTCCATCATTAAATTAAAATTTCTATTTTCAAATTAATGACATTTACTAATATATTTAAGTCATGATTAATATTTCCAATTTACCAAATAGTTGGCATGCAAATATTTTGAACAATTCATATTATTCGTTATAAAACGGTACGGTATTTAAAATTATTCCATCATTAAATTAAAATTTCTATTTTCAAATTAATGACATTTACTAATATATTACTAATATATCGCCTCTGTGGTCTAGCGGTCCGGGTGTTGGACTTGACTGCACGAGGTCCCGGGTTCGAATCCCGGGTCGGCAACAAAAAGTAAATTGGATTTTTCCAATTTTCTAATTAAAAAAATGTTGGTCGGGATTGGAAATGTGCCCGGTTGGCGATAGGTTTGCCACCTATCACATTGTGGGACTTAGTGTCTTCGGCTAGTCGTGGGTTCCTTGGTTGTACCTCTGCCTACCTCTTCGGGGATATGGGCGTGAAGATACTTTACTAATATATTTAAGTCATGATTAATATATTAAATTCCAATAATAATAAAATAATAAAAAATAATATCCGAATACTAAAACGATTTTCAATAAAATAAATGTCAATAAAAAAATAAAACATTGTAATTATGTAGTCAAATAATTATTTATGTCATAAAAGCATTTTTCACATAACCATGTCTTTAATTCCATTTTAAATTGTATAAATATTAATTGTTTGAATCTTTGTGTGTACTAAAGTACTCCAAGGCTAAGCCTGATATCATAGTCTTTATTACAATGTGAAACAGAATATAATATCAACTAAATTTTACCCCTATGTTAGTCCGTGTCTATTAACAAGACATAATGTCTATTAATACATCACTAAAAAAGTGTACGAAAAACAACGAATAATAACAAAAAAATAGGATACAAATTGGTGTTGTAGCTATTATTGTGCGGGATAATTAAAATGTGTAAATTGTGACGAATTTTTAGTGTATAAAAGTGTTTAAATGTATATTTTAATGTAAGAATAACTAGGTAAAAT
>NJDC01004534.1:158303-174754 GCA_002245475.1 Calephelis virginiensis
TTATCTATCATTATCCAAAATTCAATAATTATAATTAATCACTGGTTGGATCAGGGATCAAAGAATTTATTACGATAATTGAGAATTTTGACGTATAATCCGGTAGAAGAGAAAGCGCCGCCATTTTGAATATTTTTTCCACGTAAACATATTCACGTTTCGAGTTTTGTGATACTTGATTTTTCTTTGTTTTCCATTAGCTGGGTTATAGTGCTTTGCACAAAGGTATAAAAATCGATCTATCAATGTACAACTGATCGGACTTTGCTGAAATATTGCATACAGATAATCCGGTGAAAAAGGAAATTGAAATTGAAAACCTTAGCCCCAGAGCGGTAAAAAAGGAAACAAAAATATGTGTAACGCTCTAGCCAGACGAAATTTCAATAAACTGTGAAATAGCATTAAAGCTAGATACAAATCTAGATTTTACTCAAGACTATGCAGGCGTACAAAAGTTATTTAGCTCATATGTGAAAACTCTTCTTGTTATGTGGATAAAAAGTAGCCTTTGTCTTTTTCTAACTTTCAACATATTTCTCTATCGAAAAAAAAATCAGTTCAGATATTATAATCTAAAACGGAATATGTTATATAGGTACATACATATATTATATATTTTTGTGATATAGGAAGGCACACAAGCAGACGCTGCCGAGAGACACCAAACGTGGTGATGGTGCGTTGCCAATCTGACGCCGAGATTTTAGACCTCGAGCTAAAGTAAGTTTACCGGCTACCTTATCCTCTTAACCGGAACACGTCAATGGTAAGCACTGACATTGTGGCGACAGGAATAGGGTGGTACTAATTCGGGCGGGCGGTGGTATACATAACTGGCAAAGTCTGTTTGTCTGTTTATCTGTTGCTCTGACACGGCTAAACCGCTGAACCGTTTTCGATGAAATTTGATAAGCATATAGCTAAAGATCCGGGTTCAAACATTTGTATTTTTTTTAAAATAGCTACCCCCAAAAGGTCTATACTATACATTTATCGCCTCTGTGGTCTAGTGGTTCTAATGGCGGTCTGGATGTCGAACTTGACTGCATGAGGTGCCTGGTTCGATAGCCGGGTCGGGCAACAAAAAGAAAATCAGGGTTTTCCAACTTTCTAATGAAAAAAAAAGTTGCTCGAGATTGGATATGTGCCCGATTGGCGATAGGCTTGTCACCTATCACATTGTGGGAATCAGTGTTGTTAGTCGTGGGTGCCCTCGTTGTGCCTCTGCCTACTGCTTCGGGGATATTGGCTTGAAGATACTTACTTATACATCTATAATAACAGAAGGTATTACAAGAAAGCTAAAACGAGACATTGCCATAATGTTCTCCTTCAAAGATATTTGAATGCATTAAATTGCAGTCTTCGTATGTCATTCTGTAAGATTTCATACCTTCAGTAATTCACATCCATACGAGTACATTTCAATTGTACTAGCGAAGCAACTTTACAAGTGTATCTTGACTTCAAGATACACTTGTAAAGTTGCTTCTATTGAACAATTATTATTACTATTAGGAAATATTTTTTTGTGATTAGACAGCGAACACAAGGGTGTCGTGATGATATAACATAACCGTGTCATAAAGACACCACAGATGTCACAGGTGCATTGCTGTCCTGTGGCCAGTTTTTTTTATAGAAGAGGAGGCAAACGGGCAAGTGGGTCACCTGATGGGAAGTGATCAGCACTGCCCACAGACATCCGCAACACCAGGAGTATCATAGATGCGTTGCCGACCTTTAAGGAACGAGTACGATCTTTCCTCGAGGGTCCATAAGTAGTAATTGTTTGTGAGGTCTATTATGCATGTCTACTGCTTATCCTTCAGACAAGAACATGACACTATCATTACAGTGGTAGGAATAGATAATAAAGCGGTGTATGCCACAATAAATATATCATATTATCAAATCTCGGCGTGGTACCTAATGTTTTTTATTTATTATTTAAAAATTTAATACAATTCATAATTTAACACAAAATTTGGTATTTCCAGCGGTCTCCACACTAGGCTACGCCTGTGTCGTGGCGACCACTTCTTTTCGTTCATTTCGTTTCTTACTTGGATTTACTTTTTCTTAAATTTACAGGTCATCCACAGTTAAATTATTATTTTTAAATTAATCGATATGTTTATTACATATAAGTGTGAGTCTGTGTGTGCGTGCGCGCGTGTGTGTGTGTGTGTGTGTGTGTGTGTGTGTGTGTGTGTTAGACTTCATTTTATAGAGCTTCTGTTTTTGTGAAATCAATGTTTAAAAGTAGCTGTTTTTTGAGTCTTTTTACTTCTGTTGTTCTTGCAGTTTTACTTTGCTTAATTATAAAGTATTCATACAAAATATATACAGTCGATTATGAGGCAGGTGACAAACACACTTACAACTTTATTTAAATAAAGATATAGCAAGTTTTCTACACAATTAATACAAGTTAAGGTCTACAGAGAACCAAATCATTTGAACGCGTCATTTCCAATTACATTACGAAGCAAATTTCTACCCCGCTCTCTCAATAAACTAAATAATTTCATCTGCCGTATAACGAGCTTCAGTTTGTATTTTAAATTCTACATTCAGTTAATGATGACAAGTTACGCCATTGATATTAATTTCGATTTTAATTTTTCAAATACAAATTGTTAGTTAGTTAGCTAAAAGTCAATGTCGAGCGCAACGACGCCTTGACAGCTTGAGAACAATGGCCAAATTTATATAGGAGCTGGACCTGACTTTTTTTTGACATGGCTTAAAATAAGCTAAACTTAAATTGGTTTGTTTTATGTAGTAAATCACGATTTAAATAAAAATAAAATAAATAAATAAAATAAATATTTCAGGACCACTTAAATTGAATCTAACCCCAAAGTAGGCAAATTATATGCTTGTGTTATGGGTGTTAGTCGACGGTACTAATACATAAAAATACTTAAATACTCGTAGATACCAGAATAAATTTAGTAAACACCCAGACCCGGAAATGCAGACACCTAAATTTTCATCACACAAATGCCTGCCACCGTCGGGAATGAAGAATCAACAACTACCTTTACGCGACTGTGGCATAGCATAAAATTGTAGTTAGCGATAAGCGAGGAGAGTAATTAGTTATTCCGTTTTTATACCGCCTCGTTGGTCGAGTGGCTAGCGTACTCGCCTAACTGCATCGACGAACCGCGAGGCTTGGGTTCGATTCCCGACGGGGGCAGGCATTTGTGTGATGAACATTTAGGTGTCTGCATTTCCGGGTCTGGGTGTTTGTTAAATGTATTCTTGTATCTATTTAAGTATTTCTATGTAATTGTATTGTTGACTAACACCCATAACACAAAGATAATTTTTTGCTTACTTTGGGGTTAGATTCAATTTGTGTAACTTGTCCAGGGATATTTCTTTATTTATTTTATTTATTAAGATTTCCCTCAGCGAATCACAAAAAAAACATCTGTCAAAGTGCTCGTTACTCTTTATGTCTATCTGACTCCAAAGTTTGATGCCAAAACGGATCATCTATCCAGCTGGCTCGTGGAGTCTGATCATCTTAGAAGATAGATTTTGACCGATAATTTAATGAAATTCTATTTTGCTCTTAACTTGCACGTGTAGCTTAGACAACAAGAAAGTCATAACATTACACGTACGTACGTATTATAATGCGTATATCGTAATTGAACCGAATTACAGTTGAAAACTAGAAAAACGTGAATAATTGATAATTGCAATCTTTAATTACCAAGTATGTAATATCATACGCAAAATGAATCATAAGAAGCAACAAAATATTGCGTGTTTTTAAAACCTTAAAAATAAATAATATATATAGTTGCTCCATACCTAGCTGTAATATTTAATTGTTGTATTTCAAATCACGTTTTTCCTGAGTTAACGAAGTTTAGTAAAGTAAAACTCTATACGCCCAGTAAGTCACGTAGACCACTCTTATCCCTTTACCTAAGGTCACCTAAATTTTGCGTATTTAGAATGATCGCGAATATGTTGTAAGTAAAGTAAGACCTACTTGACTGCCTCACTCTTGGGCCCGGTTGCTACCAAGTCTTTACAAAAGTACATGACGTCTTCCTCCGAAACTAATTTTGGATAGAGGAAATAAATCGTGATTAAGAAATAAAAGTCCTTTTCTATCTCAAACATAACATACCTCTATTTGAAACTGTAAGTTCCACTGCTCCTACCAACTATCGACCTACCTCCGTTCTGCCTAGACGTAGTAAAATATTTGAAAAAATATTCTTAATCAAATGTAATTACATTTTAACTAATTGGGCTCATTTCATGATAAACAATTTGGTTTTACAAGGGTAGATCAACAGTGGATGCTGGTGTTGAATTGTTAAAGAAAATTTATGAAGCCTTGGAGGACTCTCAGGATGCACTCGCTTTATACTGTAATTTGTCCAAGGCATTTGGTCGCGTTAACCACGATACTCTGATCAGGAAACTTCGCCATTATGTAGTTAAAAATAAGTCACTTGATATTCTGATTTATTATTTGAGTGGGAGAATTCAGCAAGTTGAGATTTATGGCCTAAAATCGACCGGTACTGCTGTTAACATGGGTGTCCCCTAGGGCTCCATTTTGGGTTCATTTTTGTCTTTCATATACATAAATGACTTGCCTTACTACGTAAGGGATAATCATGGAATAGTATTGTTTATGGATGACACTTCATCATTATTTAAAGTGAAAAGACAACTGGGTAAGTATGGCGAAACGAACGATATGATATCAAAGTTGTACACTGGTTCAATAAAACCAACCTCTTTCCAAATGAAAAAAAAAAACTAAGTTCGTCAAATTTTTAATGCATAATGTAAGGATGTAAAGATAGCAATGTACAACTCAATGGGAACTAACTGGACCTAGTAGATTCCATCACATTTTTAGGTATCACTGTATATAAAAAATTACAATGCGGCACCCACATTGCAAAGCTTGCTATCAGATTGAGCTCAGCAGCGTATGTTGTTCAGAAAATTAGGCAGTTAACAGATGTCGACACTGCTTGAATTGTTTAATATGGTTATTTTCACTGCGTCATGTTTTATAGCGATTTCGTCTCTGGGAAACTGGTCTGAGATAAACACAATATTTGTCTTGAAAAAGAGGGCTATAAGGCAATTTGTAATTTACGCCCAAGAGCCTCCCTCAAAGAAAAATTTAAAGAAATAAATATTGTAACGGTGACTTCTCTTTATATTTTTGAGAACTTATCATCCGTCCATAAAATTATAAATTTGTTTAAGAAAAATGGTACATGCGGTAAACACGAGGAATAAAAACAATCTGGTTGTGCATAAGTCTCGTCTCCACAGAATCTGTTACTTTTTCATGGTCCAATGTATACGTTTTAACAATAAACTTCCCGAGCATATTAAAGTTTCACCATTTGATAAATTTAAAAAATGTATTCAATTTAAGTTGTATGGTAAGGGTCATTATAAGATTTCAGAATATATAGAAGACATAAATGCTTGGGATTAATTGCTCCTCATAACAATTTCTACAAATTAATTATATATACGCTAGATATATTTAGATTATTGATTGATTGATAAGGGTATTTTTCATAATTATGTCATGATGTGACGCCTTCATTTCGTCATCAGGTACGATTTGGCCATCCTTCTTTACTATCAAATGAATATTGAATGTTAAAACAAGATCAGAGTACATTAAATAAACACGAATCATTTTTTTTTGGCAAAAATGTTGCTAACCGCGAGGTTTTTACAACTTCACCAGGCTATACCACACGAATCATTATTATTGCATATTTAACTAAAACAATGTTTACTACAACGTTATAAAATAAATATTTGAAATAAGTTTGGATATAAAGCTCGCGATCTATACTAATACTATCTGCATAAGTGTGTTTGATTGTCCTTTTTTCACGGCGTGACAGAGTGATGTTATTGTTTAACTTTTGTGGATGGAGATAGATAGAACAGTGGGGAGTGGTTACAATTTAGGGTTTCGTACCTTGAAAATTAAAAACGAAACACTTATAAAATCACTTTGTTGTCGGTCCCTCCGTCTGTTTAGACCCTTTTTTTCAAGAACACGGTAAGGTTTGGTACCTTTTTATAACTGAAATTTATATCAAATACTCAAACCTACTGTTCGTTGCAGCTATGACAAAAATTAAATTTCTAAGCCTACGCAATAAAAAGATACAGCCGTTTATTGCAGCAAATTTTTGAAACTCGCGAGGTATACGATACCTACATCCCGTGAAATCAGGATCTTTAAATTTGGTACGAAGCGACATCATATAGCTTAAATGAAGGAAATATCATATTGTGGAACTTAGTGTCTTCGGCTAGTCGTAGGTGCCCTGGCTGTACCTCTAACTACCTCTTCGGGGATATGGGCGTGATGATACTTTTTTTATATTACGAAATTCGTAAATTGTTAGTTACATCATATAGTGAAAATGTTTTACTGAATCCTTAAAAGATTTATTATGGGAAACGGATTGATAATGTTTTCGTTCATGAAGATATATGCATGCTTATAAAAGGGAATTTTAACGTTTTGATAAAGTTTTAAGAAGAAACAATACAACGGATTTTTTGGCGATAAGAAATAATCATTAAATAATTTCAACCTCATGCCTTTAGGTTGCCAAGCTGAGATTTAAGCCTCTTGTGTACTTATTTACTGGATTTCCTTTTCTCCAAACCGAAACGTCAAGCACTCAATTTATAATGACACGAATATCTAAACAGAATCTAGATATGTAAAGAAAAAAAAAAGGATCTTCACGGTCATATCCCCGAAGATCTAGACAGAGTCACAACCGGAGCACCTACGACTAGCTGAAGACATTAGGTCCCACAATGTGATAGGTGGCAAGCCTATCGCCAACCGGCCACGTTTTCAATCCCAGGCAACGATATTTTTATTAGAAAATTGGAAATACCATTTTTTTGTTGTTGCCTGACCTGGGATCCACACCCGGGACCTCAAGACCTCAAGACCACTACTACACTAGACCACAGAGGAGATAAGAAGTAACACAGAAATAGAAGTAACTGTCTTATTTCACATAGACCATACTTTACTTGTAAAAAGTACGTAACATAATCACAATTAAAAATTTTGCAAAGCTTGCCTTAATGAAATTCTACACTTCCTCGTCTCGTTTCAATTTTCCTATGACAGAGAGTAATGAAAATACCGACATTCGACGTGAGTATCCGAAGAATCTTACTGCGAGTAATTTCTACTTTAAAGGAGATGTTTTTTGAGGCAGCCAATTTTGTGAGGCTACTTTCAATATCAAATACGAGTTTTTTCATTTTATTAATGATTGCTTAGTGTAAAGACCCTTATTTCACTGGTGGTAGAGTTCTGTGTAGCCACTTGCCACCGCTATACCTATTCCTGCCGTCATAATGACTGTAATATTTCGATCCCGACGGTAAGGTAGCTGGAAAATTTGCAAAATTGTCCTAACATCCCGGCCTCAAGACTGCGACACACCTATAACATCAATGGTGTCTATAGGCTACGATTGTCTCTTACCATAAGATGACCCATATGTTTGTTCTCTAAGAACAAAATCAGATATTACAAAAATAATTACGTTAAAAAAACCGACTTCAAAACTAATGAATTATTATGTGCCATTTACTAATAGGTTTGAAGTTGGTGACAAGCCTTTAACTAATAATTTTATTTTGATTATTAAATTGGCACATATAAATAATAGGTAGTATAAAATTAATATTGAATCTTTTTCATTTTTTACTTTTTAGTTTAGAAGTCGGTTTTTTAACGTAGTTGTTTTTATTAAATACTTTTTAGTTATTGCTGATATGATTTAATTTGATAAAAATAGACCTAACTAAATATTTTTTTATGGACCAATTCGAAACAAAAAAAGAATTACGTAAATCGGTTCAGAAGCCTCGGCGAAATCGATGTAAATAGATAAAAAAGAATACACAATCCAAATTGAGAAGCTCCTCATTTGTTAAAATCCGGCTAAAAAGTCTTCACTTTTAACGGGACAACAAACTGAAATTGAGTATATGTATGTATACAAGGAATCAACTCTTTCTTTATAGATGCTTG
Organism: Calephelis virginiensis; assembly: GCA_002245475.1. Lineage (NCBI taxonomy): Eukaryota > Metazoa > Arthropoda > Insecta > Lepidoptera > Riodinidae > Calephelis > Calephelis virginiensis. The sequence goes on from NJDC01004534.1 coordinate 166,411, forward strand.
AGGTAGCGAGTTCCAGTTTAGTTGGTATCGCAAAACGAATTTCGTAGTACTGAAGCAGGCAATTCACACAATTCAACCCTTCAGACCAGACTACTCGCAAAAGTCCTACACTAGCAAACACGTTATATTACATAGACCTATAACATCTAGATACGGCGGACAAGTTTGTCTAAGAAATTTCCCGCTTAAACGGTAGTTTAGCATGCAGCAGCTTTCGCTGGTTGGTATTCCAGCTTAACTAACCAAGAAAAGGTATTGTAATGGTATTAATTCGGGAAAACTGTTGCAAAGCTCTACTAACTAGTTAATCATGGCTTAAGTAACAAATAAATAATAATAATAAATATCCCTGGACAAGTTACACATATTGAATCTAACCACAAAGTAAGCAAATTGTATGCTTGTGTTATGGGTGTTACTTAATGATCCTAATACATAGAAATACTTAAATAGATACAAGAATAAATTTAATAAACACCTAGTCCTGGAAATTCAGACATCTAAATGTTCATCAAACATCGGGAATCGAACCCGAACCTCGCGGTTGGTTTGTGTAGTTAAGCATGTACGCTAGCCACTCGACCAACGAGGCGACTTGTTATTGTTGTTACTAACACCAACATTCACAAATTTTAAAGACATAATAAATTTCGCAAGAGATATGATTTGAACTCATTCCCTTTGATTCTTGCCTAATCTCTCCGATGAGCCACTGAGGATTCAAATTTGCGGTATTTTTTTCGAATGCGTCCATTGTTATTGCTACACAGCTCTTTATAATACTAGAGATAACTAAATATAGTATTGTCTTTGGTAACTCTTAATCTGTGTAACAATAATAAATGAGTAAAACAGCTGAAACAAGACTTCTGCCACCCAAGGCATCCACGACTAGCCGAAGAATCCCGGGCAACGTTATTTTTTACTAGAAAATTTACATTATCTATTTTGTAGCCCGACCCGGTAATCGAACCCGGGACCTCAAAAAATCAAGTCCGACTCCGGACTGCTAGACCACAGAGCCAAATAAATGTATAGGTATACGTTAATTTGTAATATATGCATACCTATTACATAAAGCATAAGAATTGATATGGCAGCTGTAATATCTACCATTTTCCATAAAAATCCCTTAGTAGGCTATAAAAGAACTTAACGATTTCCCTACGTGATAAAATCCCTAGTTCTATTACATAATACGACAATATTCAAGTGCTGTTTTATGTAAAAATAAGAGTTTTCCTTTTTGTTGCCAGCCGTATCGTACTTATTGACGTTAAAGAGGTTTTGCTTGACAGAATGCATGCTCAAATTTTAAACCAGCTTTCACACATTCCCCCGCGGATAGGATAGGGAAAAGTTATATTTTTTTTATAAATTGTAGCCTATGGAATATTCTGATTAATTAACTATACCCCTGTTAAGTTTCACTAAAACCGTTCAGTAGCTTAAATGTGAATGATTAACAAACATTCATCCATTCTTACAAACTTTGGCATTTATAAATACAAGTAGGATGTGAAAATGAACTGAACAAAACCGACTACGATTTCAATAAATAGATCAACCATAATATTTTCTTCGATTTCCTAAGGATTCCATTATCAGATCCAGACTTGTTTGCAATTTGATCCCCTCAGAAGTACGATCTTTCAAATACATGTTTTAAAAACCGGTTCAGAAATGACAAAGAAATGTATTAACATAAATAAAAATATATTGAAGTCAAACATTTAACATTGTTTTTTTTTAAATCGGCTAAATAGTGTTCGTTTGTTGAATTGCCATGTCTATTGATTAAAAACTCTGGATATTGTTTTAAAATTCATTCTTTAATCTAAAGATCTAAGCGCGCAGATGGTGAGAAGCTACTTTATTTTATTCATTGCTAGTACTTTTGCTAAAAAACAGTATTTTATGGTATTAAAACCAGTAAATATTAATAAATAATAAGTTTAAAGTATACTTAACCATAAATTGGGATTAATTGGTATAAAGGGTCTGTTGGGACCAATTTACCCTCAAACTTCTTCCAATTAAGTCTTACAATTTTAATAATTTCACATTTTAATTGAAATTAGTAAGTAAATATTTTACAAACTTTTACTTAATCTAACTGACCCCAGTAGAGTTACACTTGAATCTCGATTTCATACAAATTGGAAATTGGAATCCAATATGTCAGTTTTTTTTTATGATAATGGAAGGCAAACAAGCAGACGGATTTCCTGATGGTAAGAAATTCACATAGAGACACCAAATGTGGTAATGGTGTGTTGCCAACCTGAGGCCGGGATGTTAGGCCTCGAGCCTTTTACTGGCTACCTAACCCTCCAAACCGGAACACGTCATGACGTTATTTCGGGAGGAATAGGTGAGGCGGTGGTACTAATCCGGGTTAGTCGCTGCGAAACTCTACCACCTAGTAAGATGTCACTGTGACGGTAAGACTATGATCGCTTTTTACGAGCTGCCTGGCAGGAAAGCAGATGGTCTATTCTGTACAGGAGCGCGGACCAACATCACACGGAACGGAACGGAAATCGCAGGCAACGGTCTTTTACTTAACGATTATTAAAATACAAAAAAAACAATGTTTTTTTTCCGTCAATATAATTAATCGGTTCGCTACTGTTAAACTACACCAAAGTTCAGTAAGTAAGTAGAATAGTCGATGGAATTAAGTAAAACTTCATACATTTACCTCAAATTTTGAAACATCCTATTACCATATTGATTTCTATAGGCGACATGTATTCTTTACAGCCGGGAAACTTGTTACTTATTTCCCTTCCCATGAAAAAAGAATTGCTTGAATGCATCACGATAACTTTTCAACGATCGGAACAATAAGTCACATTAATATTAAACACGTATATTCACTTTTTCGAGCACTTTTCAGGGGGAAGTCGCAACGTCATGTCTTCTTTATTATATCAAAACAATTGCGTCTTCGCAAATCCATGCTGAGGTAAAATAAGAATAACAAAATGCTTTTTCTTCCAAATTGTCACTAAAAATAATTCTGGCGTAGGTAAAGAGCGCTTAATCTAGTAATTCATATCGATGTACCTATTATTTGCCAAAGCATATTTGCAGTCCACTCAGGTAATGCAAAGTTTTCTTGTTCGTCTCGTTGGCCGAATCTCATGCTTACACGAATAGGGTTAGATTCCCGACGGGGTAGACATTTGTGTGATTAACATTTAAATGTGTGTAGGTATTTATGAGTCTAGGTGTTTATGAAATTTATACCAATATCTATACATACATACATACATATCTTCACGTCAAGTCCCTTACGGGGTAGGCAGAGAGTATCGAGTGCCAGACCTCACGATCCTGACAAACCTGTCTTGCTTCCTTCACATTCTTAACCCTTTTCATACAAACACGCCGGTTTCGGAGATCAATATCTATAGAAGCATTTATATGTACTATCGTTAACTAAGATCCACAATAGAAGCATAATTTGCTTATTTTATGGTAGATCAACTTGTGTAATTTTTCCGGTCAGTATTTATATATTCTAGTTTGTTAATATACGTAGATGTACTTTCATGAAGACTTGTCAAAGGAGATGTCGATTTTATATGTTTTTGATAATTTGCCAAAATAGGTACATATGAAATAATAGAAAAATCAGTTTACTTAAAAAAGTGTGAAGACCCTACCTCTCATAAGTAAAATAATAGTATAAATTAATAAGGAATACGTACTAATTGATCTCTGTCGATTTCATTTTGAAAAATAATATAATAAATAATATGGCGTAAGTGGCGATAAATCTAATTATTTACACGTAGTTCCGCAATTACTTGTTGTGATTGGTACTACTATTATACTAATGACCACCTTCATAACGACAGTGCTTGCCATTTAGCAATTCACCATGATCTACTTCTATATCAGTAATAAATTACCACAAGAAAATTGCACACTAAAGTACAGATTGCAATTCTCGAAAAAAATTACACACATAGATAAGATGTCCTTATTAATATTCGCACTAATACATATATACTAGGTGGTATAGATTCGCAGCTACTCACCCGGATTAGTACCAACGCCTTACCTATTCCTGCCGCCATAACGTCATGACGTGTTCCGGTTCGGAGGGTAAGGTAGCCGGTAAACTTACATTTGCTCGAGGCCTAACATCCCAACCTCAGGTTGGCAACGCACCATTATCACCTTTGGTGTCTCTAGGCGGCGTGAATTTCTTAACATCAGGAAATCCGTCTGCTTGTTTGCCTTCCAATATTATAAAATAAATCTATATAAACCATGACCATACAGCTTTATGATGTAAAGTGTAAACTAATTAAATAGGTGGGCGTGTTTCAGCTCAGACGATTTTCTACCGTTTCTTTCAATTTGCATAGTCTACATCTGTCGAAGACTGCATTTGATTAGTTATTATGAAGCTCGCTATATAAAATTTAATTAAACTAGATCTCCACAGAGACGAGATAAATGTATCCTTTCAATGAAACGCGCTTTGATGTGGAATTACTTCGTCCAGTGCATGGTTAACTAAAAAGAGGCTAATGAATAATTTTAACGTAATTTTAATTTACAAAGATTTCCTTATTATGTCGTCAAACAAAGAAAAATACGCATTATTAAATTATCCTTAAAAGTACTTTTCAGATCTCACATTTAAATGAAAATAGATGTCAAGTCAAAAATGCATCATTTTGTTCATATTGTATTAACATATTTAGGTAGATAACACATATCCACTATGATCTCTCCTTTTTGGGCGTAGGTTGAAAATATGAGGTAGTCCACTTTGAGCACCCAGTTTTTCGGCACCTGCACATTCGGCACCTAGCCTAGTCCACTTTGAGCACCAATTGGTATTTTTGGCAGGTGCGCAAAGTGGACACAAATTTATTTTTCTATTTGTGTCCACTTTCAGCACCTATTATAACATATAATATTGAAGATTTAAATAAGGCTGATTGTGCAATAGATATGATGTTTCCCGTATATAAAAGTCATATTCATATATTTAATAAATATAAAAAGAGTTACAATTAAGTAAGATTTCACCAAAACTGATTACCTCGAAAATATGGTAGGAAAATGACACAATTGTATATAACTATTATGTAATTTTATGTATATACTAGCTGACCCGGCAAACGTTTTTTTGATAGTAGCCGACTTTCAGACATACAGAATATGCATACGAAATTTGGTAAAAATTGGTAAAGCCAAAGGAGTACTGTCACTAACATGGTGACACGAGAATTTTATATATGAGATACTTAAATGAATTATTTTTTGTTGTGTTAGTCATTGACCGGTGAAGGTTCTTTAGTAACAAATAAAAGGTAGTAATAAATAAACTAGAGGATACTCTTTTATTTCTTGCAAATCAATTAATAATAAGCACATAGCACTAAATGAGTATTAACATGATATCTATATTATGACTGAGCATTACAATTTTGTTTTACAGGAACCCCTATCTAGGTTAAGGGTTCTTCTAAATGACAGCATGTAGACGTCCTGAGCAAGCTGTACCCAGTACAAAACTAAAACAAAAACAAACTAAAATAGGTACATTCCGATATCGCAATTGAACCGACGAGGTCTGCACATTTTGTTTCACATCTTCCTACGTGTCTTTCATTATTTGGCCCTGTCCAGATTGTTGCCCTGTTAGACCATTTATTATCTTGTAAACGCAACATATATCCGGCTAATCATCATTTTTAAATGGCTTTGTAAAAAAGGACTAAGTTATGTATTCGACTCCTACGTGTATATTTATTCATGTATATTAAATGATTTTTAATTGAAAATGTATTATAATAGAAAAAAATATTATAAGTAAAATGTTCTTATATCGGGATTGGATCTGTGCCTGGTTGGCGATACGTTTGCCTCCTATAACATCGTGGGACTTAGTTTCTTCGGCTAGTCGTGGGTGCCCTGGTTGCGCCTCTGCCTACCACTTCGGGGATATGGGTGTGGAGATACTTTTTTTTCTTATATCATGAATAGGATGCTATTTTTTTGTTTCAGCATATTGTATACAAAGGTCTATTAGATTGTTTTTAGTTCATAACAACTATAATACTTCACTTATTAGTGAAAAATGACCTACAGGCTCGTGCAAGGCTACAAACCCGTATGTACTTTGTAAGCTTCAAAATCTGTACTCTTGAGCCTGTCCCATAACTTGTTTTGGTCAAAGGATCGCTCATGTAACCGTTCAAAGCATAACTGTTTTTAAAATGGGCACGTGTTTGTAAGCCACAGCAGATACTTTTTGAAAATATTTAACAATATGACAAGAAAAAGAGTTGTCTTTATGTAAGAGTTCTGTAAATAATTAAACAGGATCCTGATGGTAAAATACAGAAAAATATGGGTCGCTGTCCTGTGGCTGTGATGTTTTTTTATGTTAGAGGTCTGCGAACAAGCACATGGATCTCTTGATGGTAAGTGATAGCCGTGGTTTATAGACACTATAGGTGTTGAAGGTGCGTTGCTGTCCTGTGGCCGGGATGACAAGCCTATTGTAAAATTCCTCCTATCCTTTCCTTTAGACCGAGACATGACACTGTCTTTATGGTGGCAGGAATAGATAAGGCGGTGGATTCCTACCAGGGCATGTGAAGAGGTAGGTGTAGGTAAGATTAGGTTTCTGGTTTTCATTTACATTTAAACTTTTGAAGTTATACTTCTTTTGGCGCGATTGGGAAAAATGATGAGAGTGAATTTTTATGATGCGCGCGCACACCGACAGGTAAATGTGACAGTCTGAAGTTAGTTGCTACCGACAGAAAAAAGCAACACTCTAAAGTTAGTTGTGAACTTTTTTATTTGGTATTTTTGGATTGTTACGCCAAAGAAGTATAACTTCTTACGTGCGTACATGAGTACACACACTCTTTTTTATTTAACCATCACCCAAAAACTTACCACACTCAAATTCCGTATGGAAAAAATACTGACATGTGTTGCAGCTCCATAGGTTTGTTTGGATCAGCTGAGTTCGATTCTTTTTTGAAGAGGAATTCCGGAACATTCCGAATGTATGTGGTGGCCTTAAATAGGCTGTCACCATAGACATATATATGACTTCCCTTTGAAATCATTGGCTGTCACATTTCTCTATATATAAAAACTTTCTTCATGGTTCGAACACATATCCAAAGAATATTTACCCGGGTCGCGTAACTTATATTAAAACATGAAAGTTAAAATTACTTCAGAGATTTACCCCATACGTATTAAACTCTGTCAACATTATGTTGAATTATCTTTACTTTTTTATTTTGTCACCTTACGGCCAATATTGATAATATATCTAAGATAAAATATGGGGCTATTTTAGATTAGTTGCTAGACAACCACTATTATTTTTCAAGTAATAACAAAACTTAGCAACAATACTCTATTAGGCCTATCTCTACCTTTAGATTTGTTATTAAATTAATACTGGCCGTTAATCATAACTCTCAAAAGTTGCATTTTTTTGTGAATTCTAAAATTCCGTTTTTCTTTTTTACCAACTGCGAAATGGAGGAGGTTCACAATCCTAATGTTTTTTTACTATTTGAAAGGACTTTACAAGATGATGTTGAAATTTTTAATAAATATTTAAAGTGAATTAATGAGGAAGTTGAAATCTTATGACAAAAAAAGTTTTCTGAGTTTCTTACGCTGGAAATGAGTTACGTTACTATGATATGATAATTGATAGAAGAAGGCCTTACATCCATACTTAAATTCAAACGAAATTATTTTATTTGCGATTTCCCGCCAAATATGTTTACGTGCTATGGCGCGACAAAACAGAAAAGACGGTGCGCTTTGAGTGAATTGGAATTACCTGAAGCCATAAACCATAAATATGTCCAGTTCCACACCCATACGTAAACACACATCACTAAACTATTTTATTAGCACCAACAATACATTCACTACCTTTACCACAGAGAAAGTATGCAGTGAGTGTATTGTTGGTGCTAATAAAACAGTTTAGTGGTGTGTGGATACGGTAGGTCCAATTCATTCATATCGCAAGCTTATCACGCATTCTCATATGAGAAAGGTAGATTTTAAAATTACACAGAGAAGAACCGAAGAATTATTTAGCTGAGTTGGTGATTAGTCATTCCATTCACAGTATTTATGGAAGGCAAAAATAAATTCAATCATGAAATTTTCCTTACAAACTGTGACACGTGATGTCATTTTATGATGACACTGAAATAAGTAATAGCCCTTACCTGAACTGATCTCTAGAATTCAGCGTTTCTTGCTTTATTGACAGGATGACTGGACCCAGGTCTTCATCATTGGTGAAGTAGTTCCAGTG
>NJDC01004534.1:194311-204999 GCA_002245475.1 Calephelis virginiensis
TGTTATACGAAGTCATTCGGATAAAAAAAACATATAAAATTAAAAATAAAAGTTATTTGAGTCACGACTCTTTGTATGGATATCTTTAATTAGATGTAACTTAATTGAACTATTAACTATACACATATACACTACAAATAACCAGCGCTTCTAAACATTGCTAATTGAAGAACAAACAACAAATTATAGCAGAAACCAGAAGGAAAATCCAACATTTTTTATTACAGACAAAAAACCGCGGAACAATTTCTTCAGCAAACAAAATTTCGTCAATAAGTTCGTTAGTCGTGGAGACAAAAACTTATCAATGCAAACTTTGGTCGATAAATCTGAACCAGAAATTGGACACTTTTATCGCCATTACTGAAACCGAGACAATGAAATATTTATACAGACGTAGCTCCAGCGGTAAATAGCAGGAAATATTCTGCGCACAAAGGCACATGTATTCCGGATGCAAGTATATGCTGCTTCAACCCTTTTTAAATATTTTATTGACGTAAAATGTTACTTCACGACTTGCATGAATTCATTATACTACTGTAATGTAATATACAGTATTCTATCTTCATATAAATAGACGAGAACGCGTTTATACTCACGTGTCTCAAGTTCGGTAGACACTCGGTATGCAATTTTTCGATCACGTTTTTTTATTTTGTAACTAATAGGTAAGCATGTGATTTGTGAATGTTATTTTGATTTAATAAGCCTAAGTATGTGCTTACTGTGACAAAAACATTATACTCGTAGACTACATCCTACTATTTTTAGGTTCGCTTGAGCATTTGACGATGTCGTTTTATTAAATTTGATAATTGGAAACACCACATCCATTTCTATAGAACACTTACTAAAGGCGCGTAGCCCTGTCTTGTGTTGACACCGTACACTGTACGGCTGTAGGCATTTAATACAAAACAGGGCCGAGTGACAATATTGTACAATACAATTCATTATCGTGTTTGTAGTATTTGTAATAAATGCATCGTCTTTGTGGTCTAACGGTCCAGTTGTTGGACTTGATTGATGAGGTCCCGGGTTCGATTCCCGGGTCAGGCAACAACGGTGCTTATTCGCTTTCTTATCACATAAATAACAATGTTACAGCTAAGCAGACAGATTTTCTGAAGATAAGACCATTACATTGCCAACGTTCCACCGAAGATATCAATAGTTTGTTGACAACACAAACATGTTACATGAATTGTCAATCTCAAAGTTATATTTTTTTATTGTAATATATTGTTTTTTTTGTTATATTGTTTTGATCGCCTCGTTGGTGGAGTGGCTAGCGTATACACCTAACTACACTTATCAACCGCGAGACTCGGGTTCGGTTCCCGACGGGGGCAGGCAATTGTGTGATGAACACGTCAATTTGTAACTAGGCATAATGCAAAATATTCACTACGTATTTAATGTATACACAACAACAGTTTTTTTTGTTTTATCTTTTATTTATACATTAGACACTTTTATTTTAAAATATTAGATTACTTGTTATATTAATTGTTTGAAAGATATATGATGCATATTTAAACAGGTATTGTACCTTCTCCTTATTTTCATGTATCTCCTAAATGTTGGTTGTTTGGAAGAGATCGCTTGGTAGCGATAAAGCTGCCTTTTCTCTGAAATAGGTTTTTATTAATTTAATATGTAACAATTTTGTAATTTAGTTTTACAAGAAAGAGTTTTTATTTATTATTATTATTTACCATACTATTGATATTGAAATCGATTATTTACTATTTTACTGCACTCAAAAATATGACACATAATAATTAGGACATAATTATATAATCAAAGTTCAAAAAAGTATTTAAAACTAAATACTGTAATACAATTATCAAGACAAATAGGCGAGTTAAACAAAATATGTTATAACAAATAGGGACATAGTTAAATGTATTAACATTGATAATATTATTTTAAAATTACTAGTTACAATTAGTATTTATTATTTTATTATAAAATAGGAACGCAAACACCAAACATGTTGATAGTTTGTTGCCAACCTAGTGTTAGGATACTAAGGGCTGATTTCACCGGGCATATTAAAAACCGAGTTTAGTAAAATTTAAGTTCTTTTGCTACTGCAAGTATTCTTTTAAAGTTGTCAAAATACTTATACATATTTCCTGAGAATTTATTTAACGCATAGAATAGTTTAATAATAAAATATTTACAATAACCAAAATCTAATCTATAAAATTAACATGATTGACACTCTTGAAAATTGACTAAACGCGTTTTCACGTATATCGCGCTTAAATTTGACGGTGAAATTTAGGCTGTCGATCGGTGGTGTTAACGGTCGAGTTTAAGGACGGTCAACTTAGCTGAACTCGGTTAACGCGCTAAACTGCGTTTATAACTGCAGTTTTGCGTTTCAACTTGATTTGGTTTAATTTGAACCGAATTTCAATTCTGAACGATCGATTTCCTTCGTTTAACTTGTTAAATGCTTTAAATTATTGTTAAAGACATTTTGGTTATTCTAAATATTTTATTATTACACTATTTTTTATAAATAGATTCTCAGGGAAAAATACTAGTAGAAGATTATAGATGAGATCATAACCGATAAATGAAATCGTTTACACTGAACTTAGTTTAACTAAACTTGGTTTTGAATATGTTCGGTGGAATCAGCCCTAAGCTTTTTGTATACAGGTTTGTATGAATTGTTCACTTGTTGCCGCTACATTTAGATTTTCAGATGTGTACTTTATTAGACCTTCTTCAAGCTTCGATGATTTGATAGATCACATAGATCACTGTAAGGTAGAACACCAAACTTTAAGCAATATGCTTGGTGTCCATACTTAGAGTGATCCAGACGACCTTACTGAAGATTTCCTCCTTGAAGATCTGCTTCCAGTCTGGTAGAAATTGTTGAGTTCAAATTTAGAAAAATTATGATTTTAGCAGATATAATATCTAATTGTACATTTAATATTACTACACATATATTTTGTTTAAATCTAAAATCTATACAATTGTAAAAATAGCATATTTGATGGTTTAGTGGTATGTGAAATACTAAACCTATTTTAAACATAATTTTACATTTACAAAGATATATTATTTGAAAGGAGTGCGACTATGTTGCGAGATTTTTTATTACATAAATAGTTTATTTATAAATAAAACTACACAATTATTAATTTACTGCTACAAAATTGTCAATATTCATGATATAAAACAGATAAAAATAACGATTATAGGATTAGATAATCTAATAGTGCATATTATGGATGAAAACTTTAAACATTAGATTAATAATGCCTTATGGCTATTGAAAATACATAACATTCGGGTTATTATTAAAGTAACTGATACTAAGGTTTTGTTATAATTCTAAAATAATTGAGAATAGTTGATGCTTAGAGTCACTAAGATCTTAACTTCATACTCGTAGTTTAACTTTCAAAATGTGTTGAAAGTAAATGCTAAAACTTTCAGCTTTCATGTAAGGCTGAAGATCTGGCTGTTCATGGATCTCGGACTATATTCTACTGGCCAGTTAAATATCATTTCAGAAAAATACATCCATTGTTCCGGAGAACCTTATGTGTTTATAAATATTATTTTAAAATGTACATCTATCATTCTGGAAAACATTATGTGTTTATAAATAATATTTTAAAAATACATCCATTGTTTCTGAAAACGTTATTTGCAACTGGTAGCGCATGAAAATTATTTAAAATATTGGTATAAAATGTTTCCAATAAAAAGAGGCTTTTAGGAAACAATGAGAAAAACAGTAGTGACCTACATACTCTATTTAACGAATGGTTCACAAAGGAAATATTAATTTCCGGTTCATGTAGAAGGCTCTTATTTCATGGAGTAAGCGAGTCCGAACTCCAATGAGCCGAGAGCTTTTATATGAAAATACGTAGGACATAACTAACAGTCACTATTTTAAAAATTAAACGTAAAATATTTTCACTGTTTACCTAAGTATTACCTAATTAATTATTAGATCAAATAATTTCTTTTAGGTAGCTTAGAAAAATAAAGAGAAATGGTTATATTTCAGACAACTATTTCTTATCAGTACCTTCTCGCCTATGTTCCCGAAGGAGTAGGCAGAGGAGACATAACTAGGGCATCCTCGATTAGCCGAAGACATTAACTCCCATTATGTGATAGGTGGCAAGCCTGTCGCTAATCGCGCACTTATACAATCCCAGACAACGTTATTTTTATTAGAAAATTGAAAATATACATTTTCTATTTTTTCAAGTCAAGTCAAACGAGTCAAGTCCGATGCCGAAAAGCTAAACCACAGAGGCGATTTTAAAGTAATTCGATTTTTTTAAATATTGGGATATTTAAAAAAAACGATTTTTTCCCAAGAATCCCAATACCGCCTAGACAGAATCTGATAATGGAATCTTAGAGAAATTGAGGAAAATTGTTAATGTTAAATGACTATTTATTGAAATCGAAATCTGTTTTTTTTACAATTTCACTGCGCATAAATGATTGAATACTGAGGTCTATTTTTTTTGCTTATTTATAGAATTCAAAAAACTTTCGGGTTTCAAATAAACCGGCTTTATATGTTATCTGTTACCTATAAAATTTTGAAAATTACGAAAAATCCCATTGTACGCAGTTTAGCATAGGAACTGGATAGGTTATAAGATATAGGTCTTATGCAAAAAATATTTGTTTAACTACTGTGAGTGACATCTTTGGTGACAGAGCATCTCTAACTAGTTTGGTGACAGAGTACAGTCGTGCAGAAAAATGGGGCTGTTTGTTTCGTTTTTCGCGGAATTTATGAAACATTGCGTACCATTTTTTATTTTACAAATGAAGCCTACATGAATAGAGGTTTCCGGCGACTGGGAATGGATTAATTGGAACCGCGATCCCAGCCGCCAGATTCATTTAATTTTAATACTTTTTATCCGGTAATTGGAACCACGCACAAATTAATCAAAAAATCCTACTATTCAACCCAAAACTAATACAGTCAAAGGAAACAATTTTTAGCGTTAATTAAAAAAAGTTGTGGATTCAAAAATATTATTTTAAAAAAATCTCTATGTGGTTCCCGTCCCTTTTGTTTTGTATTTAACATACACTCATAAAAGACAAAAAAAATAACAATATTAAACAATAAACAACATGTAGGTATAATTATCTATGACTAACAGCTTTAAAGGTCTAAACACATAAACTTTTTGCAGTGCCGCGCTGGCCGCGCCTCTAAAATCGTCGGTTTGCGTTGCGGCGTCATTGGTGTTTATTTGCCATTGACCACCGTAACTTATTATTTATTTGTTATTGAAACATATTACTCTGTTTTAAATAAATAAATAGTGCCGCGCCGCTACAATCGGTAGTGACGCTACTGCCGATTCTAGCGGCCGCGTTGCCGCAACGTGGATTTGTGTTTAGGCCCTAGGGATGGTAAAATATCGCTAAATTATAGACTTAAATACTTATAATAATCGACACACAATAATAAGAGTCAAAGATCAGTCTTTTTGATTACTTATTATTTATTTTTTTGTATACTTTTTATTTTGTTGATTCAATTAACCGGTTTAGCTGTACAACAAAACTATTTTTGGAAAAGCTAGCATTTTGTGTTTATTAATTTTAACGTTTTGTGTACTATTAGAAATTTAAAAACACATTAACAATTCTATTATCGTAGTAAATGTTAAGGAATCATTGCAGTTATTTAAAATTTACACATTAAAAGTAAGTAAATAATTATCTACCACTAAATCAGCTTTAAAGGTATTATAAAATTACATTACATATTATAAAATTATACACTTAAATCCTTATAATAATAATCAACGTACTACAATGTACAACAAGCACAGTCAATAATCAGTTGTAATAAATTTTTATTACAACTGATTATTATTTTTAAGCTATAAGATATTGCATGTTTTATTCATATTTTTAATTAAAAAAAGTAAAAGTATCTTCACGCCTGTATCCCCGAAGAAGTAGGCAGAAGTACAACCAGGACACCCACGACTTGCCGAAGACACTAAGTCCCACAATATGATAGGTGGCAAGCCTATCACCAACCGGGCACACGTCCAATCCTCAGCAACGTTTTTTTATTAGAAAATTGGAAAAAAACCCAATTTTCTTTTTTTTGCCTGACCCGGGATTGGAACCCGGGACCTCATGCAGTCAAGTCCAACATGTGAACCGCGAGACCACAGAGGCGATAGGCGATTTTTAAATAAATTCTACTTAAATAATTATTTTTTAATGTAACAGTTTTTTCGTTCGTTATTACTTTTAATACTTTTTTGTTAGAATTATTATTTTATTATTATTTTTATATTTAATTATTATTTTATGCGTGGTCCCAGTTGCCAGAAGAAAATATCAAACTTAAATCGATCCGGCGACTGGGACTGCGGTTCCAGTTAATCCGGTCTAACTCGCTGGAATCTTTCACGAAGAAATAAATACGTTAACATTTTGTTTTAAATAATTCAAGGTTTGATAACACTCAGCGCCCTATGCCTCTCAAATTGTTATATTTAATTTCATAAACAATCATTTTCTTTCTTTCTTTAGGTTTAGGCGTTCACTATAGTATTTTGCCATTAGTCAAGTAGAAATTTGCATCAAATTTACCGAAATCGGTATTCAATTATAATTACTCATAAAAAAATTTTAAATCGTCGTTTAAAAGTCGTTAAAGCCATGTCAGGGTCTAGAGTAAAGCGGGGGCCTCATTACTTAAGCTCATGTAGTAAGATTTGGCGGCAACGAGGAAATACACGATACGCTGATTTACGTACAGTGATTTACACTGAACAAAATTGTACAAGCACCAAAATCGACTAACTTCACTCAATATAAACACGCAATTCAATAATTATGAAACTATGATCTTTTCTCTCGATGGCGCCAAAACTCCCTAAAAATCAATTGAAACAGTCTGCAAAAAAGCTTCACTTGTTGTCATGCTGTGTCGTACCTAGTACGAGTCTTGACGTCACATGCTTGAGAGTGCGATTGCGGTCGGTGGGAACGAGTTTTACGCTTTGTTCACTTAAAAACTGTGTATTTTGCGTTGGATAAACATTTAACATACGTAATATGTATGTATATAAATTTATGACAACCCCCTTTTTCGTCGAAGGTTAAAAATACTTAACCATATAATTGTATATATATATATTTTATGTAGTAATAGCATATAAATACTGATGAAATCTATAATAAAATAATAGAACATTTCAACTTGGAGACTTATTTGTCCAGTCTAGACAGATTTTTTTACAATTTTTTTATACATTTTTTTTGAATAATTGAAATTTGAAATTGTTTTTTTTTCAAAAAATCTTGAAATAATATTTACAGTTAAATGAAAGGCAAATTAGTAGGTACTACGTAATTGAGGTCTTGTCATTTTAATATTTACTTATATGTACAAAAACATTAAATTTAATCCTTCATCACTACATTCTTTGCAATAAAGTCGCGTATGCTTAAGTAGATATTCAAATTTCGCGAGGAATTTTGATGCGGTTTTTAATATATGTAGAGATTCAAGATGAAGATTTATGTTACTATCTGCTGCTTGTGGCTTCGCCAGCATTTTCAAAGGAACCCGTTGTGAGATCAGGATTAAAAGTAGCTTATATGTTAATCCACGTAGCAGTCTACCTGTGTTCCAACTTTCAGACAAATCCGTTCAGCCATTCAAGCGTGAAAGAGTAACAAACATCTACACATACATACTCATAAACTTTCCTATTTATAATATTAGTAGGATAACATAGAACTTCGTTCATCCGGACGAAGCTAGGAATAGTCTTGAAAAAAATAAAAAAACGGATAAAATATCGGTGATTGATTTTTTTTGATTGGTGAAAATTGATGTTATCGGTGTAGAATAAGGAAAAATCTAGGCAAGTGTAGAGCTTTCAAAAAATAATATATAATTTACTATAAACTGAAAGGATCAATGACAAAGCTTTTTTATTTGCGTATCAAATGACACAGCAAAATATTTTTCATTAAGCTTTTATAAACTCCGTGCTTTATCACTCGCCGTAAAGGTTTAATTAATATTTCAGTGTGTGTTTTCGTTCTCAGCAAAAGCTCCCAAAGCTTCTGTATTTTAATTTGATATGTTATGTTTTGGAACATAATTGGAATACAAAAATGTATGGCGGGTTTTATATTTTTTTATGTTGTAATTTCGAGAACCAGGATTTTCCTTTTGATGAGAACCGCCCACGGTAGACGACATAAATGTATCTGCAGCGTCCTAATATTAAAACAAGGATCTTAGGCCATATGTACAAGTCCACTCTCCTATCCAGTTATCACGGAATACGACAATGACGAGCACTATTTCAATAAATAATAATAATAATAATTCAACAACAACAGTCGTGTCAGTAAACGGTCTTATAGCGAAGAGTCTCGACCAACACCTTAAGAGACTCGCTCTGCAACCCTGGGTTAGGGGCTGGATTCAGAAGGCAGCTATTTTGGGGACGGCACGCATTGTGCGGAGATTCCTCACTCCCTTGACCACTGACGGTTTAGTTGTAAGACCACCGTTTTTGGTAACCTGTTTTTTATGTTTATATTTTTAATATTTTTTTTATGTTAAATGTAAAGACGTAGAAAATAAGAGGCATTAAAAATAAATGATAATAATAATAATAAATATCCGTGGACAAGTTACACAAATTGAATCTGGGTGAGATTACTGGGTTAGGTTACAAAGTAAGCAAATTATTTGCTTGTGTGATGGGTGTTAGTCAACGATACTAATACATAGAAATACTTAAATACCTAGATACAAGAATGTATTTAATAAACACCCAGACTCGGGAATGCAGAAATCTAAATGTTAATCACACAAATGCCTACCCCCATCGGGAATCGAACACGAGCCTCACGGTGGTTCAGTGTACTTAGGTGTGTACGCTAGTCACTCGACCAACGAGGAGGTCAATTAACATGGTTGTTTCATTTTCAAGTGTTAGCACAATACTCTATTAACACGTTGTTTTAATCGTGGCATTGGGCACTTGATGCTCTTTGCCTATTCCGTAAAGGATTTTGCGAGAAGATTTGTCACTACATTAGTAAAATATTAATACAGTAACCTCAAATACTAAATCTGTTACAGCGGGCAATAAGGTCGTCACATCCCAACACCGGAAAAACATATTAACTATAATAGCATCCTTGCCTTACATTTGCAATGTGACATCATCAGCTTTGGTTTCTATGACGGTGCGATTTCCCCATGTTTGTCCGGGCTCCTTTGCAGAATAGACCATCTGCTTTTTTGCTAGGCTCGCTTTATACGGGATGTATAAAGCGAGTATAGCCTTACCATCACTAACACCGTGACTAGGTGACAGAGTTTCGCATCGATCGTCCCACCGCCTTATTTATTTTTTTAAGATTTCATAAAGTCCCGTTGTGTTGTAACATTTTCCTTTCAATTACAGAACATTACAGAGTTAATCTATGTAGTTTTTTTTATGATATTGGGAGGCAAACAAGCAGACGGATTTCCTGATGGAAGAAATTCCCGCCGCCTAGAGACACCCATGAGACGGGAATTTCTGTAAGTGCTATGACAAATCTGACTATGTTTTTCCCCGTGTTGGTCCGGGCTTCTTTGCAGAATAGACCATCTGCCTTCCTCCGAGGCAGCAGCAGGTAAACTTACTTTTGCTCGAGGCCTAACATCCCGGCCTCAGGTTGGCAACGCACCATTATCACCTTTGTTGTCTCTAGGTGGCGTAAATTTCTTACTATCAGGAAATCCGTTTGTAAAACCCAAACGCCTTAATATCATCAAAAAAGTCAAAAATATAACCTTTTCCTTCCTAATCCTACTAATCCTATTTATATTATAAATGCGAAAGTTTGTAAGTATGGATGTATGGATGTTTGTTACTCTTTCACGCTCGAATGGCTGAACGGATTTGTCTGAAATTTTGAAGACAGATAGATTGTGACCTGGATTAACATATAGGCTATTTTAAATCCCGATCGCACACCGGGTTTCTGTGAAAACGCGGGCGAAGCCGCAGGTAGCAGATAGTATTATAAATGCGAAAGTTTGTAAGGATGTGTGTATGTTTGTTACTGTTTCACGCTCGAATGGCTGAACGGATTTGTCTGAAATTTGGAAGACAGATAGATTGCGACCTGGATTAACATATAGGCTATTTTAAATCCCGATCGCACACCGGGTTTCTGTGAAAACGCGGGCGAAGCCGCAGGTAGCAGCTAGTATTATAATTGCGAAAGTTTGTAAGGATGTGTGTATGTTTGTTACTCTTTCACGCTCGAATGGCTGAACAGATTTGTCTTGAAATTCGGAACACAGATAGATTGTAACCTGGATTAACATACAGGCTACTTTTTATGCCGATCGCACAACGGGTTCATGCAAAAACGCGTGCGAAGCCGCAGGTAATAGTTAGTTATAAAGAAATAATAATCTTTTAATACTACATCGCAAATTTCATAAATTTTGTAGTAGAGTATTTATCTCGAAATACGTAAAAGGATTAATAATATTATAACTCTAACTGATTCGATTGTGAATTTGGGGTAGTCTCTTCATTTAAAATGGATTTCGTGTAGCGATTCGAGTTTTAATTTGATTACTCAAACGATTTCAACTGAGAGGG